>JAWZYU010000418.1:0-145888 GCA_038380435.1 Ryuthela nishihirai | reverse complement strand
TCGTATTAATGCATTATATTTGTCTAAACACTTTAAATGTTTTATACGATATTATGCTTTGACATAATTATTCTACAATTTGATTTCATAAAGTAGGCTGCAAACCGTTCCTTTGTATTTATTGCATGCGAAAACGTTATCTTATATTTATTTTTTTATGTACTCTTAATGGACAAAAGAATGGAAACATTCCCATATTAAGTCAATGGGTTGTTTTACCTCTGAGCGGCACTTTTTTGCACACCATGGGCTAAGTGGCCAGGTCACGTGGACCCCGAAGGCTCAGAGAAGGTTGGGAGACAGATGGTAGCCTCCACCAAATAAGCTGAAACAAACTTAGGACAAAAAAAAAAATGTAAACTTTTTAGCATAGAAGAAAGTCAGATATCCTAAAAAAAATGAACTGATCTCATACATACGAGACTACATCATAATATAAAGAAACGAATTCGGTCTTCCTGAGTTTTAAGTTTTTTTCACTTTGCGTATAACGAGGAATACTACCACTTGCTACAGTATATATTACGGCACATATGCACTGAAGAGCCAAAACGTTATGACCACTGCGTCTTTATGCAAATCGAAGCAACTGCAGGTAAACGACGGCGCGTGTGAAGATAATGAAATGGTATAAATAACAACTGATACTGAGCTCTGTTAATCAGTGTTATTCTTGTTCTTCAGATGGGAAAGGCAGCGGACTTCAATGAGTTTGACAAAGGCCAAATTGTAATGGCCAGACGACAGGGTCAGAGCATTTCGATACGGCAAGGTTTGTGGGGTGCTCACGGTCAGACGTGGTTAGTACCTTCAAAAAAATGGTCCGAGGAGGAAAAACCACGAACCGCCGGCAAGGTGTGGGCTGACCATGGCTCATCGAGTTATTGTTGGGTTTTTTTTATCTCTGAGCGGCACTTTTTTGCACACCATGGGCTAAATGGCCAGGCCACAAGGACCCCGAAGGCTCAGAGAAGGTTGGGGGAGGGGACCCACTGGAACAGCTATTGGGAGACAGATGGTAGCCTCCCTTCAAGGCCATCCAGCGTGTTCTTTAACGTGCACAGGGTATGGCTCTCCCGCACACGGGGTCACGGCTTAACGTCCCATCCGACGGACGGCGGCCTTTTCAAGGCCATCGGTGTCCCCTACTGACCGTGGGCAGGGCGGGGAAATTTTGCGGAGATAAATCTCAACGCTGACCCAGCTGGGACTCGAACTTGGAAACTACAGATTACGAGCCTGGCGCGCTACCGACTAAGCCACCCCCGCCCCACTGACCGAGAACAGGACGGGGAGTTTTACGGAGATAATGCGAGACTCGAACCTGGGAATGGCAGATTACGAGCATGGCACGCTACCTACTGACACCCCCGGCCAATGGGCTTAGAAAACTAATGGCATCTGAGGGACATTGGTGGCCAGTGTGCAGGATAATTCGAAGGAGAGCTATTCCCTGTGCACTTTAAAAGAATATGCGGTGTGGACTTGGACATGAAAATTCCATCTGCCTCGTAATAATCTGTCCAGTGGATTCTCTGGGAACAGTATCTTAAGTCTATCCAATGGAACCCAGCTCTGGGTTCATGGGGTATTTGTGATCTGCTCATTTAACCCATTGTGTGCATGAAACTGTCACAAAAGGGTTCGGTCGTTTTAGTTTGGAGAGGCACTTGTTTTGCGCACAATGGGCTAAATGGCCAGGTCACATGGCCCTGAGAAGGTTGGGGGAAAGGAAATCACTGGGTTAGGGGCGATGGTAACCTCCCACCAAGGTCGTATAATGTGTTCTTTAACGTGTAAAGGGCATGGTTCTGATGCATACGGACCACAGATTAACGTCCCATCAGATGGACGGCGATCTTCCCAAGCCCATCTATCTCCCCTACTAACCGAGGGAAGAGCGGCATAGTGGGATTCGAACCTGGGAACTGCAGATTACGAGCCAGGCGCTCTACCAACTGAGCCTCCTCCCCCTCGCTCACAGTTTGACAGGGGAAGTGAATGCACTAGGGACCTGTTAGAAATAAAAGCCTCCAGTAAAGGTCAAGCAGCGTGAACTATAAAGTGCACAGGACATGGCTTCCTGCACACAGCACCACGACTCAAATGTCTCACCCGATACATGGCGCACTTTAAAAGTCGATCGATGTCTCCTCACAAGGGCTCGAAATGGAAACATCATATTACTGGCCAGCAGCATTATCGACTAAACAACTCTCGCACTGCAAATGAAAGATAAAACAACCTAATCACACACTCGTCGCATCTTAGGAGAGAGCAAAAAAAATGCGCAGTGACGACATTTCCGACGCTGGATGGCGCCGTCAAACAGCCTCCATTACATTTGCAGAAAACGCGTCTCTTTCCCGTCGGCTACGAAAGGGAAATGGAAGGAGACTGCGGGAATTATCGGCTTTGAGGGTGTGTGCGGGTGTATAAGGGAGGGCGCGTGTGGCCGGATAGTAGGGGGATGATAGCGGGCAACGCTTCCTTCCTGTCTCGTGCAATCTCATTGCTCTGGTGCTTCCGTCGCGTTCCCGAATGGATTAAGAAAGAAAAGGCGGGAAACGGAGTCGTCGCAAAATATCGCTGAAAGAAAAAAGAACGAAATTGAGTGATGTGCGGGATTTTTTTTTTCTCCTCTATCGTCTTCCTTCTGAAGCCAATGGAAACATCACTGACGACTTTCCGCTAATGAGCTGATGCATACGTGACGTGGCAAAGGCGGAAGTGACGGAACCGATTAGAGGAACTGCGTAAACGAGACAATCTTGTTGTTCAGAATCCATCCCGTTTTTTTTTTCATTCCTTTCCGCGAGATTTAGTTTTAGATTCAAAACGATTATATTTGGTTTTTGGATTCAGAAAAAGAAAACTATACAAGAACTGATTTAGTAGCTCCGGATTAAGTGAAACGACGCTGATAAGTTGAATGAATTTTAGAGAACACAGGATCGAAAAAAAATTGCGTTTAGCTCAAGAATCTCAAAAAACCAAATCAATATTTGGAGGGAAACATTTTCTTTCAAGCAATCAATAAAAGAAAGACCTCCTCAAGCAGCTGCTTGCCACAGAGGTCTGACAGGTTGGGTTGTTTTGTCTCTGAGCGGCACTTTTTTGCACACCATGGGCTAAATGGCCAGGTCACATGGACCCCGAAGGCTCAGAGAAGGTTGGGGGAGGGGACCCACTGGAACAGCTGTTGGGAGACAGATGGTAGCCTCCCGTCAAGGCCATCCAGCGTGTTCTTTAACGTGCACAAGGTATGGCCCTCCCACACACGGAGCCACGGCTTATCGTCCCATCCGACGGACGGCGGTCTTTCCAAGCCCATCGGTGTCCCCTACTGACCGTGGGCAGGGCGGGGAATTTTGCGGAGATAAATCTCAACGCTGACCCAGCTGGGACTCGAACCTGGGAACTGCAGATTACCAGCCTGGCGCGCTACCGACTGAGCCACCCCGCCCCAGGTCTGACAGGAGCTTGCCAGTTTATACGCCACAGTAGAAGGTCTGAGAGGATGGCGAGACCTGAGCAGAAAAACATTACCCCATCCATGCCTTACCCGGGGCTCGAACCCAGGTTCCTTAGATCAGTAGCCCAGCATGCTAACCACTCGGCCACGGGAAGCAATCAATGGAGAGACAGAATTTTATCGTGAGCAATTATAAGCAAAACATAATTGCTTATAAACATTAATAATGAAATAAATACCTTCTCAAGCAGCTGCTTGCCACAGAGGTCTGACAGGAGCCTGTCAGTTTATATTACAACAGTAAAATACTGAAACAACAACATGCTTTTAATCAGAGCCGGATCTAGGAGGGAGTGAGGAGCCACGCCCCTCTCCTCCCCTTTGAGAATGCTAGTAAAGGTAATGGAGGCAAAACATATTAATCTCGTGCATATTTCAGGCATTTTAAAGATCTTTGAAACGGAAGAGGAAATGTTGCACTGCAATGGAAATTTGTCTCTTCACCCCCGCCACCAACCCCCTCCACTCCCCCCCCTCCCTCTTATTTTTTTCCCGAGGTCCCCGACTCATTTTAATGCCATAATATAATTCTAAATAGGCTCGGATTTGGAAATAGTAAAAAAACATAAAAGGGGAGGGGGAAGGAGTAAGCAGAACGCCGCTCAGGTATAAAAAAATTTGATTCAGTTTTAGTGGTCTTTAAAAGTATCTTGAAAAATACGTTTAATATTAAACATTGCCATCTCCTCCATTCCGTTTACTACAATTTTCCCCAACAAATGATGTGCAAAAAAGTGCCGCTCAGAGGTAAACCAACCCAACAACCCCAACAACCCCAACAAATAAAATTGCTCGATTTACTGGGGGGGGAGGGGGAGGCTTTCTATAACATGCATTATGTAGGGTGACAAATCAGTATGTAGAGTAATAACGTATTAAGTTAGCCCTGAATTTTTAATATGAAAAATATTTTTTTTTTATCATCAATAATTGAATTAAGACATACAAGGACTTCCCTACTAAGTTTGAGCGGGTTTCCGCAATAGGTTTAGAAACTAGGAAATCGTGGCAAATGCCACCATCAGGTCTTGAGATAAAAATGGAAGCATATTTTTTATTCATTTTAAATAATGCTTTTATTCAAAGATCTTATGAAATTATTTCGTGTGAAAAATTTTGAAACAATTTTTAGATTTCGATTTTAGATCGGTACTTACCAAACATGGTGTTCAGGTTATTAGCATTCATCTTGAATAGCGGAACAATACAGGTCACTCAGATATGTAAGGGCGGGGGTGGCTCAGTCGGTAGAGCGCCAGGCTCGTAATCTGTAGTTCATAGGTTCGAGTCCCAGCTGGGTCAGTGTTGCGATTTATCTCCGCAAGATTCCCTGCCCTGCCCACGGTCATTAGGGGACACCGATGGGCTTGGAAAGGCCGCCGTCCGTTGGATGGGACGTTAAGCCGTGGCCCCGTGCGCGGGAGAGCCATACCCTGTGCACGTTAAAGAACACGCTGGATGGCCTTGACGGGAGGCTACCATCTGTCTCCCAACAGCTGTTCCAGTGGGTCCCCCCCCCCAACCTTCTCTGAGCCTTCGGGGTCCTTGTGACCTGGCCGTTTAGCCCATGGTGTGCAAAAAAGAGCCGCTCAGAGGTAACCCAACCCAGATATGTAAACACTCACTTCTTGTTGAACCATGTCATGAAATGTGATTCACATACTTTGTAGAGGAGACATCTAGTGCTTTATGGTGAAACTAGATACTCAGCCAGTAGCTAGAACTCTTTATATATTAAGGTGGCAAATGCCACCGGCAGGGCCGAAAGGGTTAATGCATTGTATAGAACGGACACTGCCAAAAAGAATTTTCAGGAGAGTGAAAGCAAGATTTCTGGATTGGTTATGTTCGAGTCCCGGGTAAGGCATGGATGTATGTGTCGTTTTTCTGCTGAGGTCCTGCCATCCTCTCAGACTTTCTACTATGGCATATAAACTGACAGGCTCCTGTCAGACCTCTGTGGCAAGCAGCTGCTTGAGGGGGTATTTTTTATTGGGTTGTTTTACCTCTGAGAGGCAAATTTTCCACAAAATGGGCTAAAGGACCAGGTCACAAGTATCCCAAGGGCTCAGAGAAGGTTGGGGAGGGTGTGTCATCATAGAAATGTTAAGAGACAGATGGTAGCCTACCGTCAAGACCATCCAGCGTGTTCTTTAACGTGCGCAGGGTATAGTTCTCCCGCACACTGAGCCACGGCTTAACTTCCCATCCAATGGACTGCAGCCATTCCACACCTTAGGTGTTTGCTACTGAGCGAGGGGATAGCGGGAAAGTTTTGGGAGATAAATCTCAACGCTGCCAAAGATGGGACACTCCTTGGGTGGGACTCAAACCTGCGAGCTATAGATTTTCAGCTTGGTGCTCTTTCCACTGAGCCAATATCCACCCTTTGTGTGTGGGGCGGGGGTGGCTCAGTTGGTAGCGCGCCAGGCTCGTAATCTGTAGTTCCCAGGTTCGAGTCCCAGCTGAATCAGCGTTGAGATTTATCTCCGCAAATATTCCCCCGCCCTGCCCACGGTCAGTAGGGGACACCGATGGGCTTGGAAAGGCCGCCGTCCGTCGGATGGGACGTTAAGCCGTGGACCCGTGTGTGGGAGAGCCATACCCTGTGCACGTTAAAGAACTCGCTGGATGGCCTTGACGGGAGGCTACCATCTGTCTCCCAACAGCTGTTCCAGTGGGTCCCCTCCCCCAACCTTCTCTAAGCCTTCGGGGTCCACGTGACCTGGCCATTTAGCCCATGGTGTGCAAAAAAGTGCCGCTCAGAGGTAACCCAACCCAACCCTGGCCATTTAGCTCAGTGTGTGCAAAAAAAAAGTGCCACCTGGAGGTAAAACAACCCGATTGGAGCCTCAGGGTAGAGGTAAATGTTAAAATGTTTTAAGAGGATTTTTAAGAGAGGTTCTATTTTTTAGGGGGTGAAAATAATTTTTCACATTGAATATAATTATGAATTAACTTATTAAGAGGCTGGGCACCAACTGATGTGTGTAAAATGGAGGGAGAGGGGCTCGTAAATCTTTGATCATTGTGTTCTTTCTTCCAGTGGTATAAAATACGCACTCATCCTACTAACCTCGGGGGGAGGTGGCTCAGTCGGTAGCGTGCGAGCATCTAATCTGCAGTTCCCAGGTTGAGTCCCAGGTGGGACAGTATTGAGATTTATCTCCGCAAAACTACATGCCCATAGTCAGTAGGGGACTGTATGATTTGGAAAGGTATGATTTGGAAAGTATGATTTATTTGGAAAGGCCGCCGCCGTCGGATGGGACGTTAAGCCACGTTTCCGTGTGTGGGAGAGATATACCCTGTGTACATTAAAAAAACGTTGGATAGCTTGATGGGAGGCTACCATCTATCTCTCAACAGCTGTGACAGTTGATCCCCTCTCCCCCAACCTTCTCTGAGCCTTCGGGGTCCTTGTAACCTGGCTATTTAGCCCGCTGTATGCAAAAAAAAGTGCCGCTCAGAGGTAAAACAATCCATTCCATCCTTCTAACCCTTTGCTAAGCATTTGACATACACCGAAGAGCCAAAACGTTATGACCACTGCGTCTTTATGCAAATCGAAGCAACTGCAGATAAACGACGGCGCATGTGAAGCTAAGGAAATGGTATAAATAACACCTGATACTGAGCTCAGTTAATCAGTGTTATTCTTGTTCTTCAGATGGGAAAGGCAGCGGACATAAGCGAGTTTGACAAAGGCCAAATTGTAATGGCCAGACGACTGGGTCAGAGCCTTTCGAGACGGCAAGGCTTGTGGAGTGCTCACGGTCAGCCGTGGTTAGTACCTTCAAAAAAAATGGTCCGAGGTGGGAAAAACCACGAACCGCCGGCAAGGTGTGGGCTGACCATGGCTCATCGATGCTAGAGTTGAGCGAAGGCTAACCCTTATGGTACTAGCCAACAGAAGGGATACTATAACGCAACTATTTTGCCGTAATTTGAATGCGCCCCTAATTTAAATGCTCTTGACGGGAGTTATGTGTCACAACACAGAGTACATCAAACCCTGCTGAAAATGGGGCTTTGTAGACGCAGGCTGCTCTGAGTACCCATGCTAACCTTGGTTCACTATCGAAAATTCCTGCAATGGGTACGCGAGCATCAAAACTGGACCTTGAATGATTGGAAGAAGGTCATCTGCTCCAATGAATCTCGTTTCCTGTTGCACTAATGTGGACGGCCGGCACCAGGATGCACCTTGGGATGAAAACAAGTTGGTGGAGGAAGTGTAATGCTTTGGGCAATGTTCTGCTGGGAAACCCTGGGTCCAGTCATTCATGTGCAGGAAACTATGACGTCTACCATTTACCTAAACATCATTGCAGATCAGGTACATCCTTTCATGGCAACAGTATACCCATCTAGTAGTGCCTTCTTTCAGCAGGATAATGCGCCATGCCACATTGCCTGAATTGTTCGAGAATGGTTCGCAGACCTTCAAATTCCCCAGACATCAATCCAATCGAGTATCTGTGGTTTGTGTTGGAACAGCATATCCGATCTGCGGCGGCTCAACCACGTAACTTACAAGAGTTAAAGGATCTGCTGCTAACGTGTTGGTACCAGATACCACAAGACACCTGTAGAAATCTTAAGGCGTCCATGCCTCGCCGGGTAAGAGGTGTTTTGGAGACACATGGAAGACCAATATCATATTAAGTAGGTGGTCATAATGTTTTGGCTCTTCGGTATATTTCACTAGCGGATCACTGCTAAAAAGAATGGAAGGAAGGTGGTGAGGGACCCATAACACCTCTTTCCTAAACACCCTAGAGATATTCAAGGACGGAGATGAAAAATTGTAAACCACTAAGCATACTTTTACTATTTATGATTTATAACGAAATTGGGAGCAATACATACAGTCATTCAAAATAATATGACCACCTTCCATAGTATTTGTATGGTAGGTGGTCATATTATTTTGAAACCACTGTGTATATATACACTTTCCTAGCAAAATAACACTTCCGCGTTATGTGAATTGGAACCAAACTTTAGAAATAGCATTTAATAGAAAAACGTGACTGAAGATAAAAGATCATAATCAAATCTATTAAAATCTCGATTTTCAACAGGATTAGTCTGTACTGAAAGTCATTTAAGTCTGTACTTAAAGAATTATGGAAGCTGGAAAATTCAACAGTAAATTATCTTGTATTATAAAACAAAAGATAATTGTTAAATAAATAAATGTTTTAGAATTTCAATATTTCTCTAAACGATTTAAAATAATATTTATTAAATTTTAATCAATTCCTGAGGTGCATTCTTATGGCTCAATATTGATATGGATTGGGTTGGGTTGTTTTACCTCTGAGCGGCACTTTTTTGCACACCATGGGCTAAATGGCCAGGTCACATGGACCCCGAAGGCTCAGAGAAGGTTGGGGGAGGGGACCCACTGGAACAGCTGTTGGGAGACAGATGGTAGCCTCCCGTCAAGGCCATCCAGCGTGTTCTTTAACGTGCACAAGGTATGGCTCTCCCGCACTCGGGGCCACGAATATGGTAAAATCAAATATGGTAAAATCGAGATTTAACCATATTTGATTACAATCTTTATCTTGTCATATTTTTCCATTAAAAGCATAATTTGGAAGTTATAAAACTACGACAATTTCTCTATCCTCTATATAGTAATTATAAAAAAAAAGGCTTAAAATGTTTTATGGAACTGGAGTTTACTTCCGTTAGAAAAGTTAAAACTAAAAATTAATTTTGCTAAAAACGAGCAATCTTTAGACAACTCATCACTTCACACACACAGAATTTATTTCTTTCCCGAAATGGGCCGCCTTGCCCACAATCAGTAGGGGACACCGATGGGCTTGGAAAGGTCGCCGTCCGTCGGATGGGACGTTAAGCCGTGTCCCCGTGTGCGGGAGAGCCATACCCTGTGCACGTTAAAGAACACGCTGGATGGCCTTGACGGGAGGCTACCATCTGTGTCCCAACAGCTGTTCCAGTGGGTCCCCTCCCCCAACCTTCTCTGAGCCTTCGGGGTCCATGTGACCTGGCCATTTAGCCCATGGTGTGCAAAAAAGTGCCGCTCAGAGGTAAAACAACCCAATCCCGAAATGGGACGGGGGGGGGGGCTTAGCTGGTAGCCCGCCAGGCTCGTAATCTGCAGTTCCCTGTTGGAGTCCCGCCTGCGAGAGCGTTGAGATTTATCTCCGCAAAACTCCCCGTCCTGCCCTCGGTCAGAAAGGGGACTCCGATGGCTTAAACAGTCCACCGTTTGTCGGATGGGACGTTAAGCCGTGGTCCCATGTGTGAGAGAGCTATCCCTGTGCACGTTAAAGAACACGCTGGATGACCTTAACGGGAAGTTAACATCTGTCTCCCAACAGCCGTCCAGTGTGTCCCCTCCCAATCTTCTCTGAGCCTTCGGGGTCCCTGTGACCTGCCCATTTAGTACATTGTGTGCAAAAAAAAAGTGCGTTCAGAGGTAAAACAACCCAACCGTCTCAAAATTATCTTTTGTCTTAATTCCCATTAATTAAAACCCGAAAAGAGATTTGCCCTTTTTCACTCTTGAACCTGTATGAAGTTGAGGCAACACAAACATCCTTTCACGAGGTACGGATGTTGTTGCCAGCACCTGGGGCGGAGTCGTTCACTCGTAGTTGTACAACATGCGGCAGCTGAGGAAATGAGCGAGGCAGGAAGCTGAGATCACTGACAGCAAGCAGCTGGTGAAGGAAAACAATAACAAAGAATCAAAATTGATTTCAGATTCATGGGGGGTTGGGGGTTTTTTTTACGAGCGTCACTATTGTGCACACAATGGGGTTCAAACGATCCGGTCACAAGGACTCCAAGAGCTCAGGATTGGGAAGAGAAAGGGACCCAATGGGCACTGACAGATGGAAGCTTTTTGTCAAGGACATCCAGCGTGTTCTTTAAACATGAAGTGATGTTCTCCAGCACACTGCTTTAAGTCTCATTCGACTGTCAGTGGCATTTTTGAATTTCTAGCGAACTGACCATTTGGAAAGGGAAGCTTAAAATAACAACATCAACTAAGTAAGGATTGGATTGTTTTACCTCTGAGCGGCACTTTTTTGCACACCATGGGCTAAATGGCCGGCCACAAGGACCCCGAAGGCTCAGAGAAGGTTGAGGGAGGGGACCCACTGGAACAGCTGTTGGGAGACAGATGGTAGCCTCCCGTCAAGACCATCCAGCGTGCTCTTTAACGTGCACAGGGTATGGTTCTCCCGCACATGGGGCCACTGCTTAACGTCCCATCCGACCGACGGCGGCCTTTCCAAGCCCATCGGTGTCCCCTACTGACCGTGGGCAGGGCGGGGAAATTTTGCGGAGATAAATCTCAATGCTGACCCAGCTGGGACTCGAACATGGGAACTACACATTACGAGCCTGGCGCGATAACGACTGAGCCACCCCCACCCAGCTAAGTAAGGAGTTCTCAACGTGGGGTACGAGGTAAAATTTTTTGGGGTACGCCGTGAGAGCTCAAAAGTCGCTAGATCTAGTGACAAAGTCGCTAAGTTGGCATTTTTATACTATAACTATAGTTTCATCTATCTATACAAGGGGTACGCCAGTTACATACATATTTCCAAGGGGTACGTGATTCAATTCAACATGAAAAATGAAAAGGTTGAGGACCACTGATCTAAGTAAATCAATTAAGTGAGTGAATGATAATATTTAATCAAATGTTTTTTTTTTGTTTAATCAATAACTTTAATCATATAATCACTCAAGTGTATATTTTTTCATGCTATCCGTTATATATGCAATTTAAAAAAAAAGATTTAATAAATAACTTCTTACGATCACCTATAATGCATGTTTTAAAATTATAAACTGTTAATATTCCCCACTCAAATATAAGACGATAAAAATTCGAGTAAAACTCGAAGTACTTTTCGGCTATCCTAGTTCTTAAAATAGAAGACTAGCTAATATCAAAAAAAAATTCTCCCTCGAGCAACTGTTTGTCACAGAAGCCTGACAGGATCCTGTAAGTTTAACATGCCATAGAGAAGGTCTGTGAGAAAGGCTAAACCTCCGACATAAGGATTTGGGTTGTTTAGCTCTGAGCGGCACTTTCTTTTTCGCTCAAGTGGCTAAATGGCTAGTTCACAAGGACCCCAAGGACTCTAAGAATGCTGGGGAAGGGGACCCACTGGCCAGCTGCTAGGAGACCGATGGTAGCCTCCTGTCAAGGCCATCCTTGAAAAACGTGTCTCTACGTACCAAATATAAAGATAAAAAAGCAAAAGATATAATCTTTAATGTGGACAGATGATATGGATCTTCTGTACACGTGGCCATGGCTTTACGTCCCATCCTATAGACGTCGGCCTTTCCAAGCCCATCGGTGTCCCCTACTGACCAAAGGCAGGCAGGGTTTGGGGTTTTATGAAGATAAATCTCAACTCTAATCCAGTTGGGACCCGAACTGGGAACTGCAGATTACTAACCTGGCGCGTTACCGACTGAGACACCCCCGTCCACAGATTTAAACAGACAAGGAAATATTAAAATAAATAATAAATACCCCTTCAAGCAGCTGCTTGCCACAGAGGTGGACAAAGAGGTGGAGAGAGAGGACCGCAGTAGAAAAACGACACATACATCCATGCCTTATCCAGGGCTCGAACCCAGGTCCCGTAGATCAGTAGCCAAGCGCGCTAACCATTCGGCCACGGGACGGCTAAGGAAATATTAGAGGCTCGAATTTAGGTCCCTTTATACCGTAGTTAAGCATGCTACCCAGTCGGCTACAAGGATTCCGTGTCATAAGTTAGATTTATATTTCAAGAGAAATGTGGAATTTCATTTTTCCGTTTTCGATCATATGAATCAAAATAACTAAAATTATACGAGAAAATATTTTTTAATAAAGATTTCAAGCTAATTTTTAGCTCCTCAAAAAACGCATAATTATTATCAGTGTTTATCAGTCCATCTATAGACACTGAACGTTTTTGCATTAAGAGCTAAAAGAAGAATTCTTTCTCGATTGGACAGAGACCTACCATTACACAATATTCTTTACCTCTGAGCTGCACTTTTTTGTACACAATGGGCTAAATTGTCAGATCACAAGGACCCCAAGGGCTCAGAGAAGGACCAGAATCTACTGGACAGGCAGCTGTTAGGAGACAGATGGAAGGCTCCCATCAAATCCATCCACAGTGTTATTTAACGTTCACAGGATACGTCTCTCTTACATAGGTTTGGGTTGTTTTACCTCTGAGCGGCACTTTTTTGCATACCATGGGCTAAATGGCCAGGTCACATGGACCCCGAAGGCTCAGAGAAGGTTGGGGGAGGGCACCCACTGGAACAGTTGTTGGGAGACAGATGGTAGCCTCCCGTCAAGGCCATCCAGCGTGTCCTTTAACGTGCACAGGTATGGCTCTCCCGCACACGGCGCCACGGCTTAACGTCCCATCCGACGAACGGCAGCCTTTCCAAGCCCATCGGTGTCCCCTACTGACCGTGGGCAGGGCGGGGAATTTTTGCGGAGATAAATCTCAACGCTGACCCAGCTACTCTTACATAGGGACCATGACTTAATGTTCCATCCTATGGACGGCGGTATCCAAACTCAGTTGTGTCCCTTTTCTCATCGAGTGCAGAACTGGGGCTAGAGAGAAAACTCGCAATGTAGGCCTAACTGGAAATCGAACATGGACAAATTTACGAGCCTCCCCCACTTTATCTCCAGGGAGATGGACGGGGAGGGGGGGATGAAATCTTTTGTTTTAAGAATATGAAAAATTACCTTCGTTATACACTTACTAACAAAATGTTACTATCTGCATTTTTCGAATTAATTCGAGATTTCACAGTTACAGGGCTCTCTCTACAGCCGTAAAATGGTAAATTTCACTCTCTTTGGAAACGAACTTTCCATATTTTCCGGAGGCGACAAGCCTTTATGTTCGGTCTCGATCATCTGTCCCGCGACTCGAAGACATCGAACAGAATCCGTTCAATTGAAAAAATATCGAAATCCACCAAATTTCGAAACATATGAACTTTACGCCGAACTTGTACAGTGTGAAGATGTCGGTCCTCGAAAACTTGGAAGACTATTTAAATTTTCGAAAATTTTTGTATTCAAAGTTTCGAAACCCGAATCAAAGTGAATTTCGAATCGAAATGTTTTCAGTCGCAAAATATCGGGCTTAGCACATTCTGAAGAGGAACATCGATAGAAAAAAAAGAGGAAGGGAGTTTCTCGATCTCCTTCCAGCCTCTTTTCGTGAAGAAGTCACTTCGCCTACATGCTCCGTCGGACACGAGGCGATCACAAACAGAGAAAACACGGGAGAAGACATTTATTTTTTTTCTTTTTACTCACCAAACAGAGAAACGACGTTTCGGCTGCGAACTCTTCTTGTTGTTTTCCCGGAAGGAGTGATGCCTCCTTCTGATGAAGGCATCCATGACTAGTGGCTGCTTTTTTTCCAGCACTCCCTCGCTACGTAGTCAGCAGGAGAAGTGATGGAGTTGTTCGACGTGACACGGTCCACACACGACAGCGGAAATCAAACAATAAATAGCAACATCTGACGGAGTCGTTCACACACGGACAACTACTTGTTTCTGTTTGTCCAACCCCTTTTGATTCTCAGAGTTACTTTTTCGTCTCCAAAGATTCGGCAAGTAGCGAAGTAGAAACTGCCTTTAATGCATCGGGAAAGAGACACTTGTCAATTGAACAGGAGAGAAGATTTTTTTTTTTAAATCTCTTTTTAGTAGTTACGCGATGGCTTTTTTTTTTCCGACCAAAGGTATAATCATCCGTCACATAAAAAGAACATGACTTTAATCCGTAAATTTGACTACGACCAGTAATAGTTCATTTCATTCTTGTCTCTTCGTGCATAATTACATTGATTGAAAACCCCAGAATGCTAATTTCGCTTTAAAACTCGTGTTGTTTATAAAAGATCAGTCCATGAAGTACAGTTCTTTATAAGCACACTTTAGAGTTCTTCATTTTAGTTATCAATACACTATTTAAACATGTGATATTCTCTTTCCGTAGGGTATAGACATCAAAGTTGTGGCAAATATGTTTTTCACAAATTGATACTGATGATTATGATGTTTGAAGACTATCCAATTTTACTCAACACCATTGAGATGATTATAAATCGAGCCAAGAGCATATTTTTGCTATGAATATTAAAGAATATTCTTCTTTGTTCTTTCTAATAGTTAACATTTTTATGTAGATTCAAAAAAAAAAATCCTCACAAGTTTAAGTCATAAAAGTTATTAATCACAAGTGGCCACAGTTTCAGGATAGCTTTTCTTAACTTTTCTGTCCCTTCTTGATACACATCTGCATCTGTTTTAGTCCACAAACAATAGACAACTTCTGTGTAGTGAATCAAAATGTTTAAGCACTATGCTTAGGTAATTATCAGACACATAGGAATGTTGCGATGTTTTAAAAGCACAAGACTTTTGATTTACAAGATTTCCCCATTGTTCCACACTGCACCACAAAGACTAGTTCCTAGGTCAACATATTCCCTCGTTTTGCACTGCCCTTCAACATCAGAACACACAGAATTAATGATTTTCCATAGCATTCAACATTCGTTGTATTGGTTCCACGATTACAAAATATTGCGGAAAATTTATTGAAAACTCCTTTCATTCTTAAGTACCCACAATTTTCAGTTAAGGCTCCGACTGTATTTACCGAGTACCTGGCATTTCGCAAAAGCACATTTTTTCGTTATTCAGAGACTTTCTACGAAGTGGAATTAAAACAGATCAGTCTGATCAATTCTTCCAAGAATATTCTTGTTCCATTACATTAGAATAATGTCATTCAGATGAAGACTAACAACCATGGTATTGTATCTTTTTTGGAGTGCCTTGTGTGCAACTGAAATATTTAGAATTCGGCAGAGAATCAGCTAAACTTAGGAGTGGCGAAAAAAAACTAATCAATAGAAGCTTACCACTGTTTTGTCCCATATGTCGTTACAAACATAATTCCTTTAGCAAAATCGAAACATACGAAACCAGGACTCAAAGAATGTGTTCAGAAAATAATCGTCACTTGATCAAACTCCCAACATATAGCAATATACGGACCTCAGTCTGCAAGCTCGACACTTCAGCATTTGACACCATTGCATGGAGCAAGCGGCGCCAATCAACAGAACACTTTGCCGGATCTGTATCCGCAGGGCTCTTCGCAGCAGACCACCCGGCGCGTCTAAGAGAACACGACGTCTCCTCCTAAGGGACGCAACGCTTCTGTATCCTCAGTGTGAAAACAGGAAATGTAGCTGTCCCATAGCGCGGAGGCAGACGAAGCGCTATCCTTCCCTCACTCCTTGCTCTGACTGAGCTGACCGCCGTCGTCCGGACGAATTCGAGCAGCTGGCTCGCGTGCAACGCAACTGACGGACTGGATGTCACTCTCCCGCCAACGGCTAGCTAGCACGCTGCCGCAGTCTCCGCATCAGAGCGCCGCTACGCTGCTTTGCTTTTCGCAAAGGTGATGGCGAATGAGGAGAGCGCCGCTGGGTTTTATGACATGAGGTTAAATGCGAGCGTACGAGGCCAATCAGAGGCAGTGATATAAAGGAAGGTGGGGGGGAACTTCGTAAGCACCTACTGCTGTATATCTCTTTTAAAGAACGCTTTATTTTAGTACAACTTAAAAAAAACTCTGGTGTACAAAATTGTTTTGTTTTTTTCTATAATGGTGTAAAGGAGTTGTGTTTGAAGCCGACAGAGGTCGACATCCGTCTTGCAATCAGAATGCTGGTCAGACCTTTTGGATAAAGATCCTCCTCAAGACAATTTGTTTCATTTAAATTATTTATCCCAAGCAGAAGCAATTGTCAACAATAATTTACTCACTTATCACGTGGGGGAGAAGACGCAATCTTTTAAAGATATAAATAAAAAATAAGCTTCCTGCTCTCAAGGTATTAACAAAATATTACTATTTGCATTTTCCCAGTTAGCAATTAATTCAAATTTCTACTGTTGTTGAGTTGTTTTACCTCTCAGCGACACAGAACGGACTAAATGGACGAGTCGTGAATTATTTGATTAACCGAATTATTTCGGGCTGGGTTGGTTAACCTCTAAACTGCACCTTTTTTCTCACGCAATGGGTTAAATGGTCAGGTCGTAGGAACTCTAGGGGCTCAGATAAGATTGGAGAAGAGAACGTACTGAATAACTATTTGGAGACAAATGGCAGCCAACAGTCAAGGCCATCCAGCATGATATTTAATGTGCATAGGATATGGCTTCCCTGCATACGGATCGACGGCCTTTCCAAGTCCATCAGAGTCACCTTTCTTGACGAGAACAGAGAAGGATTTGCTGACTGGGCCAAATCCACACGATTATTCGGGACTGAAAAGTTTAAAGTAAAAAGCAAGTGTATATCGGTTAATTACTAACTTATATCATCACTAAAAAGTTTGGATAACCGATTTCTTTTTTCACGTTTCCAATTTATATTTTAAACGCATTTCAGTTTGTAAACACAATAAATTTTTATCCTGATATCAATACTTGTATACAATTCAATTTTAATGCATTTTAATGTAGTTCATCATTATTTGATGTAGTTTAGACTTTTGAATCACACAGTATAAGTGCAATATTTCTATAAATTCCAGCGAAGATTTGCAGTCCAAGTTGGGTTGGGTTGTTTTACCTCTGAGCGGCACTTTTTTGCACACCATGGGCTAAATGGCCAGGTTACATGGACCCGAAGGCTCAGAGAAGGTTGGGGGAGGGGACCCACTGGAACAGCTATTGGGAGACAGATGGTAGTCTCCCGTCAAGGCCATCCAGCGTGTTCTTTAACGTGCACAGGGTATGGCTCTCCCACACACGGGGCCACTGCTTAACGTCCCATCCGACGGACGGCGGCCTTTCCAAGCCCATCGGTGTCCCCTACTGACCGTGGGCAGGGCGGGGAATTTTGCGGAGATAAATCTCAACGCTGACCCAGCTGGGACTCGAACATGGGAACTACAGATTACGAGCCTGGCATGCTACCGACTGAGCCACCCCCGCCACTTTGCAGTCCAAGAGCCTCAACCAATCTTCATGGAATAGGTTCAATCCCACAATTGCATCATGGTCCAGCGTCACGTTTTAGATTTCACAAAGACCTCCTTTCATTCTACTTCTTCTGATATATCAATTTGCAGAGCTAAGCTTGGTACAAATGGCCAAGCAGAGATAAAAGCAGCAGTTCTTGCTTTTCCGGCGTCTGCTAAGTCTGTGTGTGTGTACTTGTGACGCCCACATGGGCAAACACAATCACCTCTATAGTGGCATTGGTGTAGGTCACGCGTGTTGGCTGACTCTGTCACGAGAAGTGTCAATTGTAGCGGCTACTACCCTCGCCGATAGTCACGGAAGACGACCATGGGAGGTCACTCATCTCTGGTGACAGATGTTCTGCGCTCCAACAGCACGCGACATGGGGGTTGGGGAGGCAGGTAACCCTTTGATGATGAACAACGAGGATCTGAGCAGCAGTTTTGTGGTACATCGTGGAGAGACTTGAAGAGATAAATATTCTTAATGTGACATTTCGAAAAGAGAAAAAGAATTAAATGGATAAGGTGCGAGAAAACCTTGTATTTTTACGATCTAATAAATTGGGACTGGTTCTGTTTTTTCTATCTTATGAAGGACAGAGTTGTTGTAGCATGATCAATACAAAGAAATGAAGTTCAGTGACCACTTTGTGGAATATGATTTATACTAGAATGCTCTAGAACTGCGTTTATTCCTATAATATTTGTATTTCAGTTTTTTTTTTCTTTCAATTTAGCATAATATAGGGTTGGGTTGATTTACCTGTGAGCGGCACTTTTTTTGCACAGTGGGCTAAATGGCCAGGTCACAAGTACCTCGAAGGCTCAGAGAAGGTTGGAGGAGGGGACTTACTGGACAGCTGTTGGGAAACAGATGGTATCCTACCATAAA
This sequence comes from Ryuthela nishihirai, assembly GCA_038380435.1. NCBI lineage: Eukaryota > Metazoa > Arthropoda > Arachnida > Araneae > Heptathelidae > Ryuthela > Ryuthela nishihirai. The sequence goes on along the minus strand of JAWZYU010000418.1, from coordinate 127,356 downwards.
GGCCATCCAGCGTGTTCTTTAACGTGCACAGGGTATGGCTCTCTGCGGCACATGGGGCCACGGCTTTAAGTCCCATCTGATGGACGGCGGCCTTTCCAAGCCCATCATGTCCCCTACTGACCTAGGCCAGGGCGGGGAGTTTTGCGAAGATAAATCTCAACGCTGGCCTAGGCGGGACTCGAACCGAGAACTGCAGATTACGAGCCTGCCGCGCTATCGACTGAGCCACCCCTACAATATAGGGAAACAGTAATGATGAGTTGTGGGCCTTGTTACTAACTAGAATAATAACATATTACCAAGACAAATGCGGAAAGTTCGTTTTTAAAGAAAATAATTTTTTTTTATTTTCCCTCTTTTAATGCCCTCTCAATAGTGTAAATTAAATCTAATATATATATAAGGTAAAATGCAAAGAGTAATATTTTATTAATACCTATACAATAAAAAAATTCTCATTTCTCTCTTAATGTAACACGCATAATCTCTTATAATTAATTATTATAAGAGATTATTATATTAATTAAATTTCTCATTTCTCTCTTAATGTTACACGCATTATTTCTTAATTATTATAAGAGATTATTATATTAATTAAATTTCTCATTTCTCTCTTAATGTAACACGCATAATCTCTTATAATTAATAATTATAAGAGATTATTATATTAATTAAATTTCTCTCTTAATGTTACACGCATAATCTCTTATAATTATTATAAGAGATTATTATATTAATTAACTTTCTCATTTCTCTCTTAATGTAAACACGCACATGTAAAAATTTCTCATTTCTCTCTTAATATAAACTTGAACGCATATCGCCTGTAAGAATTTCGCTTCCAAAGAGAATCAAGTGTTTCGTTTGCCTACTTTTTTTTTACTCTTTAAAAGTTTTAATTCGAACTAATGGATGATGCGGAATATGCAAATAGCACTATTTTATTCGCAACTATTCAACATAAAAAGCATTTGTCTTTTAGTCCTTAAATTCAAAAAATTGCTTTTCTCACACCGCTTTGACAAAAGGGGCCAGATTATTGCGATCAGAGGAATATCTCTTTACACTTCTACCATTATAACGCATTATTTTAAGCATTTGTTAAAAGTTTCGCCTTTCCATATTTGGCGATCGCTAACGATATAAATCAAAACAACATAAGGATTTGTAAAATGCGAATTTTAATATTTCATTAGTACCAATCCAACAAAAAAAAGAGTTTTTCCAATTATCTCTTAAAGCAAAACGGGGCGGGGGTGGCTCAGTCGGTAGCGCGCCAGGCTCGTAATCTGTAGTTCCCAGGTTCGAGTCCCAGCTGGGTCAGCGTTGAGATTTATCTCCGCAAAATTCCCTGCCCTGCCCACGGTCAGTAGGGGACACTGATGGGCTTGGAAAGGCGGCCGCCGTCCGTCGGATGGGACGTTAAGCCGTTGCCCCGTGTGCGGGAGAGCCATACCCTGTGCACGTTAAAGAACACGCTGGATGGCTAAGTGGTGTTTATTAAAAACACGCTTAATAAACACCACTCTATATAGTAATTATAAAAAAAAAGGCTTAAAATGTTTTATGGAACTGGAGTTTACTTCCGTTAGAAAAGTTAAAACTAAAAATTAATTTTGCTAAAAACGAGCAATCTTTAGACAACTCATCACTTCACACACACAGAATTTATTTCTTTCCCGAAATGGGCCGCCTTGCCCACAATCAGTAGGGGACACCGATGGGCTTGGAAAGGCCGCCGTCCGTCGGATGGGACGTTAAGCAGTGGCCCCGTGTGTGGGAGAGCCATACCCTGTGCACGTTAAAGAACACGCTGGATGGCCTTGACGGGAGACTACCATCTGTCTCCCAATAGCTGTTCCAGTGGGTCCCCTCCCCCAACCTTCTCTGAGCCTTCGGGTCCATGTAACCTGGCCATTTAGCCCATGGTGTGCAAAAAAGTGCCGCTCAGAGGTAAAACAACCCAACCCAACTTGGACTGCAAATCTTCGCTGGAATTTATAGAAATATTGCACTTATACTGTGTGATTCAAAAGTCTAAACTACATCAAATAATGATGAACTACATTAAAATGCATTAAAATTGAATTGTATACAAGTATTGATATCAGGATAAAAATTTATTGTGTTTACAAACTGAAATGCGTTTAAAATATAAATTGGAAACGTGAAAAAAGAAATCGGTTATCCAAACTTTTTAGTGATGATATAAGTTAGTAATTAACCGATATACACTTGCTTTTTACTTTAAACTTTTCAGTCCCGAATAATCGTGTGGATTTGGCCCAGTCAGCTAATCCTTCTCTGTTCTCGTCAAGAAAGGTGACTCTGATGGACTTGGAAAGGCCGTCGATCCGTATGCAGGGAAGCCATATCCTATGCACATTAAATATCATGCTGGATGGCCTTGACTGTTGGCTGCCATTTGTCTCCAAATAGTTATTCAGTACGTTCTCTTCTCCAATCTTATCTGAGCCCCTAGAGTTCCTACGACCTGACCATTTAACCCATTGCGTGAGAAAAAAGGTGCAGTTTAGAGGTTAACCAACCCAGCCCGAAATAATTCGGTTAATCAAATAATTCACGACTCGTCCATTTAGTCCGTTCTGTGTCGCTGAGAGGTAAAACAACTCAACAACAGTAGAAATTTGAATTAATTGCTAACTGGGAAAATGCAAATAGTAATATTTTGTTAATACCTTGAGAGCAGGAAGCTTATTTTTTATTTATATCTTTAAAAGATTGCGTCTTCTCCCCCACGTGATAAGTGAGTAAATTATTGTTGACAATTGCTTCTGCTTGGGATAAATAATTTAAATGAAACAAATTGTCTTGAGGAGGATCTTTATCCAAAAGGTCTGACCAGCATTCTGATTGCAAGACGGATGTCGACCTCTGTCGGCTTCAAACACAACTCCTTTACACCATTATAGAAAAAAACAAAACAATTTTGTACACCAGAGTTTTTTTTAAGTTGTACTAAAATAAAGCGTTCTTTAAAAGAGATATACAGCAGTAGGTGCTTACGAAGTTCCCCCCCACCTTCCTTTATATCACTGCCTCTGATTGGCCTCGTACGCTCGCATTTAACCTCATGTCATAAAACCCAGCGGCGCTCTCCTCATTCGCCATCACCTTTGCGAAAAGCAAAGCAGCGTAGCGGCGCTCTGATGCGGAGACTGCGGCAGCGTGCTAGCTAGCCGTTGGCGGGAGAGTGACATCCAGTCCGTCAGTTGCGTTGCACGCGAGCCAGCTGCTCGAATTCGTCCGGACGACGGCGGTCAGCTCAGTCAGAGCAAGGAGTGAGGGAAGGATAGCGCTTCGTCTGCCTCCGCGCTATGGGACAGCTACATTTCCTGTTTTCACACTGAGGATACAGAAGCGTTGCGTCCCTTAGGAGGAGACGTCGTGTTCTCTTAGACGCGCCGGGTGGTCTGCTGCGAAGAGCCCTGCGGATACAGATCCGGCAAAGTGTTCTGTTGATTGGCGCCGCTTGCTCCATGCAATGGTGTCAAATGCTGAAGTGTCGAGCTTGCAGACTGAGGTCCGTATATTGCTATATGTTGGGAGTTTGATCAAGTGACGATTATTTTCTGAACACATTCTTTGAGTCCTGGTTTCGTATGTTTCGATTTTGCTAAAGGAATTATGTTTGTAACGACATATGGGACAAAACAGTGGTAAGCTTCTATTGATTAGTTTTTTTTCGCCACTCCTAAGTTTAGCTGATTCTCTGCCGAATTCTAAATATTTCAGTTGCACACAAGGCACTCCAAAAAAGATACAATACCATGGTTGTTAGTCTTCATCTGAATGACATTATTCTAATGTAATGGAACAAGAATATTCTTGGAAGAATTGATCAGACTGATCTGTTTTAATTCCACTTCGTAGAAAGTCTCTGAATAACGAAAAAATGTGCTTTTGCGAAATGCCAGGTACTCGGTAAATACAGTCGGAGCCTTAACTGAAAATTGTGGGTACTTAAGAATGAAAGGAGTTTTCAATAAATTTTCCGCAATATTTTGTAATCGTGGAACCAATACAACGAATGTTGAATGCTATGGAAAATCATTAATTCTGTGTGTTCTGATGTTGAAGGGCAGTGCAAAACGAGGGAATATGTTGACCTAGGAACTAGTCTTTGTGGTGCAGTGTGGAACAATGGGGAAATCTTGTAAATCAAAAGTCTTGTGCTTTTAAAACATCGCAACATTCCTATGTGTCTGATAATTACCTAAGCATAGTGCTTAAACATTTTGATTCACTACACAGAAGTTGTCTATTGTTTGTGGACTAAAACAGATGCAGATGTGTATCAAGAAGGGACAGAAAAGTTAAGAAAAGCTATCCTGAAACTGTGGCCACTTGTGATTAATAACTTTTATGACTTAAACTTGTGAGGATTTTTTTTTTTGAATCTACATAAAAATGTTAACTATTAGAAAGAACAAAGAAGAATATTCTTTAATATTCATAGCAAAAATATGCTCTTGGCTCGATTTATAATCATCTCAATGGTGTTGAGTAAAATTGGATAGTCTTCAAACATCATAATCATCAGTATCAATTTGTGAAAAACATATTTGCCACAACTTTGATGTCTATACCCTACGGAAAGAGAATATCACATGTTTAAATAGTGTATTGATAACTAAAATGAAGAACTCTAAAGTGTGCTTATAAAGAACTGTACTTCATGGACTGATCTTTTATAAACAACACGAGTTTTAAAGCGAAATTAGCATTCTGGGGTTTTCAATCAATGTAATTATGCACGAAGAGACAAGAATGAAATGAACTATTACTGGTCGTAGTCAAATTTACGGATTAAAGTCATGTTCTTTTTATGTGACGGATGATTATACCTTTGGTCGGAAAAAAAAAAGCCATCGCGTAACTACTAAAAAGAGATTTAAAAAAAAAAATCTTCTCTCCTGTTCAATTGACAAGTGTCTCTTTCCCGATGCATTAAAGGCAGTTTCTACTTCGCTACTTGCCGAATCTTTGGAGACGAAAAAGTAACTCTGAGAATCAAAAGGGGTTGGACAAACAGAAACAAGTAGTTGTCCGTGTGTGAACGACTCCGTCAGATGTTGCTATTTATTGTTTGATTTCCGCTGTCGTGTGTGGACCGTGTCACGTCGAACAACTCCATCACTTCTCCTGCTGACTACGTAGCGAGGGAGTGCTGGAAAAAAAGCAGCCACTAGTCATGGATGCCTTCATCAGAAGGAGGCATCACTCCTTCCGGGAAAACAACAAGAAGAGTTCGCAGCCGAAACGTCGTTTCTCTGTTTGGTGAGTAAAAAGAAAAAAAATAAATGTCTTCTCCCGTGTTTTCTCTGTTTGTGATCGCCTCGTGTCCGACGGAGCATGTAGGCGAAGTGACTTCTTCACGAAAAGAGGCTGGAAGGAGATCGAGAAACTCCCTTCCTCTTTTTTTTCTATCGATGTTCCTCTTCAGAATGTGCTAAGCCCGATATTTTGCGACTGAAAACATTTCGATTCGAAATTCACTTTGATTCGGGTTTCGAAACTTTGAATACAAAAATTTTCGAAAATTTAAATAGTCTTCCAAGTTTTCGAGGACCGACATCTTCACACTGTACAAGTTCGGCGTAAAGTTCATATGTTTCGAAATTTGGTGGATTTCGATATTTTTTCAATTGAACGGATTCTGTTCGATGTCTTCGAGTCGCGGGACAGATGATCGAGACCGAACATAAAGGCTTGTCGCCTCCGGAAAATATGGAAAGTTCGTTTCCAAAGAGAGTGAAATTTACCATTTTACGGCTGTAGAGAGAGCCCTGTAACTGTGAAATCTCGAATTAATTCGAAAAATGCAGATAGTAACATTTTGTTAGTAAGTGTATAACGAAGGTAATTTTTCATATTCTTAAAACAAAAGATTTCATCCCCCCCTCCCCGTCCATCTCCCTGGAGATAAAGTGGGGGAGGCTCGTAAATTTGTCCATGTTCGATTTCCAGTTAGGCCTACATTGCGAGTTTTCTCTCTAGCCCCAGTTCTGCACTCGATGAGAAAAGGGACACAACTGAGTTTGGATACCGCCGTCCATAGGATGGAACATTAAGTCATGGTCCCTATGTAAGAGTAGCTGGGTCAGCGTTGAGATTTATCTCCGCAAAAATTCCCCGCCCTGCCCACGGTCAGTAGGGGACACCGATGGGCTTGGAAAGGCTGCCGTTCGTCGGATGGGACGTTAAGCCGTGGCGCCGTGTGCGGGAGAGCCATACCTGTGCACGTTAAAGGACACGCTGGATGGCCTTGACGGGAGGCTACCATCTGTCTCCCAACAACTGTTCCAGTGGGTGCCCTCCCCCAACCTTCTCTGAGCCTTCGGGGTCCATGTGACCTGGCCATTTAGCCCATGGTATGCAAAAAAGTGCCGCTCAGAGGTAAAACAACCCAAACCTATGTAAGAGAGACGTATCCTGTGAACGTTAAATAACACTGTGGATGGATTTGATGGGAGCCTTCCATCTGTCTCCTAACAGCTGCCTGTCCAGTAGATTCTGGTCCTTCTCTGAGCCCTTGGGGTCCTTGTGATCTGACAATTTAGCCCATTGTGTACAAAAAAGTGCAGCTCAGAGGTAAAGAATATTGTGTAATGGTAGGTCTCTGTCCAATCGAGAAAGAATTCTTCTTTTAGCTCTTAATGCAAAAACGTTCAGTGTCTATAGATGGACTGATAAACACTGATAATAATTATGCGTTTTTTGAGGAGCTAAAAATTAGCTTGAAATCTTTATTAAAAAATATTTTCTCGTATAATTTTAGTTATTTTGATTCATATGATCGAAAACGGAAAAATGAAATTCCACATTTCTCTTGAAATATAAATCTAACTTATGACACGGAATCCTTGTAGCCGACTGGGTAGCATGCTTAACTACGGTATAAAGGGACCTAAATTCGAGCCTCTAATATTTCCTTAGCCGTCCCGTGGCCGAATGGTTAGCGCGCTTGGCTACTGATCTACGGGACCTGGGTTCGAGCCCTGGATAAGGCATGGATGTATGTGTCGTTTTTCTACTGCGGTCCTCTCTCTCCACCTCTTTGTCCACCTCTGTGGCAAGCAGCTGCTTGAAGGGGTATTTATTATTTATTTTAATATTTCCTTGTCTGTTTAAATCTGTGGACGGGGGTGTCTCAGTCGGTAACGCGCCAGGTTAGTAATCTGCAGTTCCCAGTTCGGGTCCCAACTGGATTAGAGTTGAGATTTATCTTCATAAAACCCCAAACCCTGCCTGCCTTTGGTCAGTAGGGGACACCGATGGGCTTGGAAAGGCCGACGTCTATAGGATGGGACGTAAAGCCATGGCCACGTGTACAGAAGATCCATATCATCTGTCCACATTAAAGATTATATCTTTTGCTTTTTTATCTTTATATTTGGTACGTAGAGACACGTTTTTCAAGGATGGCCTTGACAGGAGGCTACCATCGGTCTCCTAGCAGCTGGCCAGTGGGTCCCCTTCCCCAGCATTCTTAGAGTCCTTGGGGTCCTTGTGAACTAGCCATTTAGCCACTTGAGCGAAAAAGAAAGTGCCGCTCAGAGCTAAACAACCCAAATCCTTATGTCGGAGGTTTAGCCTTTCTCACAGACCTTCTCTATGGCATGTTAAACTTACAGGATCCTGTCAGGCTTCTGTGACAAACAGTTGCTCGAGGGAGAATTTTTTTTTGATATTAGCTAGTCTTCTATTTTAAGAACTAGGATAGCCGAAAAGTACTTCGAGTTTTACTCGAATTTTTATCGTCTTATATTTGAGTGGGGAATATTAACAGTTTATAATTTTAAAACATGCATTATAGGTGATCGTAAGAAGTTATTTATTAAATCTTTTTTTTTAAATTGCATATATAACGGATAGCATGAAAAAATATACACTTGAGTGATTATATGATTAAAGTTATTGATTAAACAAAAAAAAAACATTTGATTAAATATTATCATTCACTCACTTAATTGATTTACTTAGATCAGTGGTCCTCAACCTTTTCATTTTTCATGTTGAATTGAATCACGTACCCCTTGGAAATATGTATGTAACTGGCGTACCCCTTGTATAGATAGATGAAACTATAGTTATAGTATAAAAATGCCAACTTAGCGACTTTGTCACTAGATCTAGCGACTTTTGAGCTCTCACGGCGTACCCCAAAAAATTTTACCTCGTACCCCACGTTGAGAACTCCTTACTTAGCTGGGTGGGGGTGGCTCAGTCGTTATCGCGCCAGGCTCGTAATGTGTAGTTCCCATGTTCGAGTCCCAGCTGGGTCAGCATTGAGATTTATCTCCGCAAAATTTCCCCGCCCTGCCCACGGTCAGTAGGGGACACCGATGGGCTTGGAAAGGCCGCCGTCGGTCGGATGGGACGTTAAGCAGTGGCCCCATGTGCGGGAGAACCATACCCTGTGCACGTTAAAGAGCACGCTGGATGGTCTTGACGGGAGGCTACCATCTGTCTCCCAACAGCTGTTCCAGTGGGTCCCCTCCCTCAACCTTCTCTGAGCCTTCGGGGTCCTTGTGGCCGGCCATTTAGCCCATGGTGTGCAAAAAAGTGCCGCTCAGAGGTAAAACAATCCAATCCTTACTTAGTTGATGTTGTTATTTTAAGCTTCCCTTTCCAAATGGTCAGTTCGCTAGAAATTCAAAAATGCCACTGACAGTCGAATGAGACTTAAAGCAGTGTGCTGGAGAACATCACTTCATGTTTAAAGAACACGCTGGATGTCCTTGACAAAAAGCTTCCATCTGTCAGTGCCCATTGGGTCCCTTTCTCTTCCCAATCCTGAGCTCTTGGAGTCCTTGTGACCGGATCGTTTGAACCCCATTGTGTGCACAATAGTGACGCTCGTAAAAAAAACCCCCAACCCCCCATGAATCTGAAATCAATTTTGATTCTTTGTTATTGTTTTCCTTCACCAGCTGCTTGCTGTCAGTGATCTCAGCTTCCTGCCTCGCTCATTTCCTCAGCTGCCGCATGTTGTACAACTACGAGTGAACGACTCCGCCCCAGGTGCTGGCAACAACATCCGTACCTCGTGAAAGGATGTTTGTGTTGCCTCAACTTCATACAGGTTCAAGAGTGAAAAAGGGCAAATCTCTTTTCGGGTTTTAATTAATGGGAATTAAGACAAAAGATAATTTTGAGACGGTTGGGTTGTTTTACCTCTGAACGCACTTTTTTTTTGCACACAATGTACTAAATGGGCAGGTCACAGGGACCCCGAAGGCTCAGAGAAGATTGGGAGGGGACACACTGGACGGCTGTTGGGAGACAGATGTTAACTTCCCGTTAAGGTCATCCAGCGTGTTCTTTAACGTGCACAGGGATAGCTCTCTCACACATGGGACCACGGCTTAACGTCCCATCCGACAAACGGTGGACTGTTTAAGCCATCGGAGTCCCCTTTCTGACCGAGGGCAGGACGGGGAGTTTTGCGGAGATAAATCTCAACGCTCTCGCAGGCGGGACTCCAACAGGGAACTGCAGATTACGAGCCTGGCGGGCTACCAGCTAAGCCCCCCCCCCCGTCCCATTTCGGGATTGGGTTGTTTTACCTCTGAGCGGCACTTTTTTGCACACCATGGGCTAAATGGCCAGGTCACATGGACCCCGAAGGCTCAGAGAAGGTTGGGGGAGGGGACCCACTGGAACAGCTGTTGGGACACAGATGGTAGCCTCCCGTCAAGGCCATCCAGCGTGTTCTTTAACGTGCACAGGGTATGGCTCTCCCGCACACGGGGACACGGCTTAACGTCCCATCCGACGGACGGCGACCTTTCCAAGCCCATCGGTGTCCCCTACTGATTGTGGGCAAGGCGGCCCATTTCGGGAAAGAAATAAATTCTGTGTGTGTGAAGTGATGAGTTGTCTAAAGATTGCTCGTTTTTAGCAAAATTAATTTTTAGTTTTAACTTTTCTAACGGAAGTAAACTCCAGTTCCATAAAACATTTTAAGCCTTTTTTTTTATAATTACTATATAGAGGATAGAGAAATTGTCGTAGTTTTATAACTTCCAAATTATGCTTTTAATGGAAAAATATGACAAGATAAAGATTGTAATCAAATATGGTTAAATCTCGATTTTCAATAATGTTCGTTCAGTATTTAAAGAGTTATATACCGTGTTTGCCGGAGTATAGGACGCACCGGCGTATAAGACGCACCCCCTTTTTTAGACACATTTTTAAAGGAAAAAAAATTTTCCACATTGTTTCATGAATTTCCATAAAGATTTACTGTACTCATTTTAGAGTTATTTATGTATGCAAAAAATGTAACTAGGGAACACTGTAGTTTGGTACTTTTTAATGTTCATCCTCAAAACCCAGAAATTCATCTCCAGAGCTAAATAAAGAATCACTTGAAGCCTCTTTTTCAGAAACTGAGTCTTCGTATAACAAATCATTCTCTGTGCCATCAAGTGAGTTACTAATACCACATTTCTTAAATGACTTTACAATTGTCTCATGTTTCACAGCATTCTATGAAGTTTTGACCCATTTACAAAATCTGCAAAATGTTAGGCCTCTTCCTTCTTCCTGGTGGTGTCACTTCAAAATCTGTAGACTGCATCCAACTGTTCCATTTCTCCTTCATGAATCCTTTAAATGGTTTATCAATGCAGACATCTAAAGGTTGAAGCTGGCTCGTTAGTCCACCTGGAATTACAGCTAACTGAGTTTTCAGTTGGTTGATTTTATTTTTTACAGCTTCTGTTCTATGACTCCGAAACTGATCCCATACTAGCAAAGCAGGTTTCTTTAACAGTCCACCAGGACGCCTAGACCACACATTGTCTATCCACAACTTCATCCCACCTTCATCCATCCAACCCTTAGGATGAACGTGCACAAACACACCTTTAGGCAGTTTTTCCTTGGGCAAGGTTTTCCTTTTGAAAATCAAAAGAGGCGGCAATTTTGTTCCATTGGCACAACAAGACAACACGACTGTGTAGTGCGTTTTCTCATGTCCACAAGTTTTAACAATAACACTTCTTGCACCTTTGGAATCTACTGTTTTGTTTGAAGTAACATCGAACGTCAGTGGGACCTCATCCATGTTTCCTATTTGTGAAAGTTCAAAATTTCCACTTTTTCTTGCATTAATGACAATTTTATGAAATTCGATAATCTTGTCTTCATATTCTGTTGGCATCTTTTGTGCTATTTTTATTTTAGTCCGCATACATAAGTCATTTCTCTTCATGAATCTAGAACACCATGACGTCGATCCTGTAAAATCAGCGATGCCTCTGTTAGTAGCTATCACTCTTGCTTGTTGAATAGTCATTTTTGTGGAAACTGAAAATCCCGAGCTTCGGTGGACTAATAACCAAGTTTTTAATTCTTCTTCTAGTTCTGTCAATTTTGCAATTCCATGTCGCAGATTATGTTTACTACGCATAGCTTTTTTTTAGGTCTTCTTCCTGTCTTCTCCAAGTTCTTATCATCTTTTCTGTTGGCGGTGATCCGAAATTCCTCTCTGCTGCCCTGTTTCCGTATTCTTTAGCATACTCAATCACTCTTAGCTTGAATGTAATGTCATAGCAGAATCTTCGTTGTTTTTGAGCCATGTTTCGCAGCAAAAACATGAGAAAGCTTCTTCGGTACTAAAAGTTGACGTTTTAGTTGCCTTGAGGCGCTGTAATCGGTAACGAAGCGCCATGCTCGCGCTTTTCGAAAAAATATGCCGGTGAAATGTGATCACACATGCGCACATTGGATGAATCGTAACCTTGAGGTGTCAGTGGATCTGAACTCTATTTTACTGGAATGCTCCTCCCTCTATCAGTAGTGAAACATAAAATACATCACGCAACTTAATATTTTTACAGAACAAAAAAAAATATGGAAACGATTTATTTGAAGCCACTCTTTCACAAAAGGACAAAATGCAAAAGAATACTTATATATGTATATTGATATAAACCAAAAGTTTTAGACTGAAATTTCAACTCATAATTTTGATTACCGGCGCCTAAGACGCACCCGATATTTTAGGCGTATTTTGAGGGGAAAAAAGTGCGTCCTATACGCCGGCAAATACGGTAATCTAAAAAAACTCATATTGTCTGATATTAAAATAATTATGATACAAACTTTTAAAATGTATATTTTATTAAACGCTTTCAAACAATGATTTTTTTTTTTTAGTTTATTAAATAATAATATTTTCTATTTATTTCTTAACACCTAATATTCCCGATTACATTGGTCTAGCCCAGTGGGCACAAATATTTCAATGGAAATTTACAGAAATGCACAAGAGTCTTATAAACTCGCCTGTGGGGGGCGGGGGTGGCTCAGTCAGTAGCGCGCCAGGCTCGTAATCTGTAGTTCCCAGGTTCGAGTCCCAGCTGGGTCAGCGTTGAGATTTATCTCCGCAAAATTCCCCGCCCTGCCCACGGTCAGTAGGGGACACCGATGGGCTTGGAAAGGCCGCCGTCCGTCGGATGGGACGTTAAGCCGTGGCCCCGTGTGCGGGAGAGCCATACCCTGTGCACGTTAAAGAACACGCTGGATGGCCTTGACGGGAGGCTACCATCTGTCTCCCAACAGCTGTTCCAGTGGGTCCCCTTCCCCAACCTTCTCTGAGCCTTCGGGGTCCATGTGACCTGGCCATTTAGCCCATTGTGTGCAAAAAAGTGCCGCTCAGAGGTAAAACAACCCAACCCAACTCGCCTGTGGAATTTATTAACACTCAATATCTGATTAATCATTTTTGGCAACAAAGTCTAAACATTTTAAGCATTTTTAAAGTAATCGAAGAACAAAATAATTTGAACAAATAGAAAGAAAAAAAGTTTGATGAATGATAAAAAAAAAAAGTGAAATTATTTTGCAAAACAAAAAACCCTCAATATTATGAATATATAGTAGCCATTTACGAAGATTTGAATTAAAGCTATGTAAACCGAGTGGTTAGCGCGCTTGGCTACTGACCTAAGGGACCTGGGTTCGAGCCCGGGAAAGGCATGGATGTATGTGTCGTTTTTCTGCTGAGGTCCTGCCATCCTCTCAGATCTTCTACTGTGGCATGTAAACTGACAGGCTCCTGTCAGACCTCTGTGGCAAGCAGCTGCTTGAGGGGTATTTATTTTATTTATAAATTTGTTTTCATTTTTATATTGTTTGGCAAAAAATTAAATAAATTTGGCGCAAGGTAAATATAATGTTTTTTAGCCACAGTTTTCTTAGGTAACAATTCAACGAGATTAACAGAATTACTGTATCTTGTGTTATAATTAGCACATTTTATATTTTGGTACGACCGATTTTTAAACAAATGTTTTAAAATTGAATGAATATGTAATTTTTTAACTGTTAAAATATCAACATCTTTATATAAATTTTTAACACTTTCATATTTTCTTTTCAATATGCAATTTAGAATTATATTTTGAGCTACAATTAATTTATTCATATTAGTATAATATGTGCCATCCCAAGAAGTAATTCCATATTGCAGATACGATTTAACCCAACAATTACATATCATCGTTAAAGTTGAAATATCTACAAATTGTCTAATATAATATAACAGTGATATTTCGATATTTATCTTCTTTTATAACATTTGCTCTATGTTCCTTCCAATTTAATTTACAGTCTATGTAAATACCTAAATATTTAAAACAATGAACTCCGTCCCGTGGCCGAGTGGTTAGCACGCTTAGCTACTGATCTAAGGGACCTGGGTTCGAGCCCCGTTTAAGGCATGGATGTGTGTGTCGTTGTTCTGCTGAGGTCCTGCCATTCTCTCAGATCTCCTACTGTGGCATATAAACTGACAGGCTCCTGTCAGACCTCTGTGGCAAGCAGCTGCTTGAGGAGGTATTTATTTATTTTTATTTTTTAACTCCCTTAATAGGCAAACAGGAACAATTTTCGCCAATACATTCAAAAGCATGATAAAATATTTTATTATGCAGAAAATAACATTGTCCTTTTAATCTGAAATGGATATTTTTTTTTACATTTAAAAGTAATTTATTTTTTAATTTTTTTTATTATTCAAGTGTTAATTAATTTCTAGGAAATTTCTTATGACTTATTACTGTCGTGAAATATTTCAGCTTCCATAGCTCTTAAATAGACTTGATTATAATCTTTTATCTTCAGTCACATTTTCCCATTAAATGTATATTTCAAAAGTTATAGATCCTCGAAGTTAGCGTTCCTTAAAGTACATTAAACGTTCGAACATTTTATGCATGATTCTTTTATTAATAAATGAGCACATTGCTTTTAAAATTGCTGGGCCTAATTCTCTGTGGAATCATTTCGGAATACTCAATAGAATTCCTTTTCATAAGCTATGTTTTTAAAATAATAATCCGATAGCCTTAATCCTCGCGCCAGGCTCGTAATCTGTAGTTCCCAGGTTCGAGTCCCAGCTGGGTCAGCGTTGAGATTTTTCTCCGCAAAATTCCCAGCCCTGCCCACGGTCAATAGGGGACACCGATGGGCTTGGAAAGGCCGCCGTCCGTCGGATGGGACGTTAAGCCGTGGCCCCGTGTGCGGGAGAGCCATACCCTGTGCACGTTAAAGAACACGCTGGATGGCCTTGACGGGAGGCTACCATCTGTCTCCCAACAGCTGTTCCAGTGGGTCCTCTCCCCCAATCTTCTCTGAGCCTTCGGGGTCCATGTGACCTGGCCATTTAGCCCATGGTGTGCAAAAAAGTGCAACTCAGAGATAAAACAACCCAACAACAGCCTTAATCCTCGATTTAAGAGACATCAATCCCTACATGAGAGTGCAATAAATCATTCTTCTACAGGAGCATGAAAAAAGTATGAAAACTAGATCGATCCAGTCTTCTCCTTTGCATAATAAGAACCAATTAGCTGCTGGTTTTAACAGCTTGTGATGATAGCTCGGGCAGTAATATTTATTCTTCATAGCACGACAAGATAGCGCATCTGCCTCAGTAACAAGATCTCCATCCTCCCTTGCGGTCGACAAGGAATGGGAGAATAGTTCGCTTCGCATAGGAATAACATCAAGAAAGATGGAATCGCAGGAGTCCTCCTCTTTTTCTTCGATCGTCACTCTTGAGCACCCAAGCAGAAAATGGAAAAGTCACTGACTTTGGGCCTGTGAGCTCGTAGATGAAGTTTATCGGTGAAATCAACGGGAGAGGTCGGAAGCGATTGAATTTCTGGGAAACCATCTACGATCGAAACATGTAATGGACTTACTAGAGGGGTCTTGGTGAACCAGATGAAGTTATTTTTATCAACTGATACTTTAAATGATTGGTGAACGTGATCTATAGGAAAAGCAATCGCTCATGCATAAATGACCATTTTGTTTATTACCTGCTGATTAAAATATCCTAACTTGTTGGGGAAAAACACTTCAACAACTTAGATCAGGAATGGGCGTGCTCTTCTCATCGGCGGACCGGATAAGGATATTTTAGAATGCCGCGGGCCAGAACTTTATTTATTGCATCACTCTACACTTTGGGGCGGGGGTGGCTCAGTCGGTAGCGCGCCAGGCTCGTAATCTGTAGTTCCCAGGTTCGAGTCCCAGCTGGGTCAGCGTTGAGATTTATCTCCGCAAAAATTCCCCGCCCTGCCCACGGTCAGTAGGGGACACCGATGGGCTTGGAAAGGCCGTCGTCCGTCGGATGGGACGTTAAGCCGTGGCCCCGTGTGCTGGAGAGCCATACCCCGTGCACGTTAAAGAACACTCTGGATGGCCTTGACGGGAGGCTACCATCTGTCTCCCAACAGCTGTTCCAGTGGGTCCCCTCCTCCAACCTTCTCTGAGCCTTCGGGGTCCATGTGACCTGGCCATTTAGCCCATGGTTTGCAAAAAAGTGCCGCTCAGAGGTAAAACAACCCAACTCAACTCCGCCATTTGCCACGATTGGCAGACGTTTTTCGAGACCGTTGCCATTCTCCGTCCATTGGGGATGTATGCCCCTTGATTTTCCTCTGAATTCCATCACCTCCGTTACGGATGCTCCTGTTCATCGCGGGGCGGGGTTGGCTCAATCGGTAGAGCGCCAGGCTTGTAATCTGTAGTTCTCAGGTTCGAGTTCGGCCGGCGTTGATATCTATTTCCTGCCCCTTACACTCGGACATCTTTTATCCGATCATTGTACTTTTACCTCTCTCTTTCAATTTTTACGATTTACTGGATATTTTAATCGCATATAGTTTTTACTCTTCAGCTTTTTATATCTATGATTTTACCACCTTATACATTGTTTGTGTATCCCAGGTCATTTACACCTGGTATTCTATAGTTTTTTTTTGTATTTTTACACTTGTTCTTTGTTGTTTTACCTTTTTACTAATCTCTTTTAAATGTGGTTGCGGGTTTACATGTCTTTTATCTTTTATATTGTCTTTTGTTTGGCGCATTATGGCCTAGTCGCCGATGCGCCATAAAACCCAAAACAACCAACCAACCAAGATATCTATTTCCGCAAATAGATACAACTCAAACTGCTCACGGTCAGTAGGGGACATCGATGGGCTTGGGAAAGGGTGCGGTCCATCGGATGGGACGTTAAGCCGTGGCGATGGCCATGTGCAGGAGAGCCCATATCCTGTGCACAACAGTATTTTTCGGACTTTTTTTTACCACAACTCAATAAGAAATACGTTTTCATCGCGACCCTATTTGTAAGATCCACTCTAATATTTTTTATTCTATATCATTAAAAAATGCTGGTCGCGACCTACTAAATTGATTTCACGACCCACTAATGGGTCATGACCTGCAGTTTGGAAAACGCTGCATTAAAGAACACACTGAATGGCCTTGACGGGAGGCTACCGTCTGTCTCCCAACAGCTGTCCAATGAGTGCCCTCCGCCAACCTTCTCTGAGCCTTCTGGGTCCTTGTGACCTGGCCATTTAGCACATAGTGGGCAAAAAATTGCCGCTCAGAGGTAAAACAACCCGTACTGCCCATCGCGCTCCATAATGATCCAGGGGCGGGGGTGGCTCAGTCGGTAGCGCGCCAGGCTCGTAATCTGTAGTTCCCAGGTTCGAGTCCCAGCTGGATCAGCGTTGAGATTTATCTCCGCAAAATTTCCCGCCCTGCCCACGGTCAGTAGGGGACACCGATGGGCTTGGAAAGGCCGCCGTCCGTCGGATGGGACGTTAAGCCGTGGCCCCGTGTGCGGGAGAGCCATACCCTATGCACGTAAAAGAACACGCTGGATGGCCTTGACGGGGGGCTACCATCTGACTCCCAACAGCTGTTCCAGTGGGTCCCCTCCCCCAACCTTCTCTGAGCCTTCGGGGTCCATGTGACCTGGCCATTTAGCCCATGGTGTGCAAAAAAGTGCCGCTCAGAGGTAAAACAACCCAACCCATAATGATCCCCCCTTTCGAAGTAAATCAGATCAGTCTTTTTTTTCCCATATTGCACTTGATTTTACTTTCCACGATGCCTTTACGGCTTTTATGGGCCTTCGTATTGATGTAGAATACTTACGTTAGTAAGAAATTTTGCATACGTTGGGATGTTTCGTGGTCCTTCGACCACGATGATTATTTTTTACATAATTGTCCAGGAAGTGTATTTCTGTTTTTGTTATTCAGAAAAAAAAAACGCTATTAACACCCTTTTTCCGATCGAAGAAAATAATAGTGTCAGGAAATCCTTTGATACCTCGCATTACATACTGGCAGGATCTCGGTTACTAAGCAACAACATCCAGAGCATGTAGATCATAAATGCATTCCACAATGAAGTCAGATTAGTAAGACACTGGCGTCACACTTATCATTCATCATCTTAGCACGGGGGTAGGGTCAGAGGTTCTGACCCCCGCGACCACCCAAGAAGATTTATCATCGCCTGGTTGTTTAACTGCATCAACACAGTAAGGAGCATCTCCTTGGAGATTCCTCTTGGAGCAGCGCTGAGCCAAATCGTATTTTATGAAGTTTCTGTAGTATCTGATGACTGCATAATGTTCCCTCTCTCATCTCGTATGTCGTCAGATAAACTTTATCAACAAATTAGAAGTTCTTATCGTTAGCAAAGTGAGGCCACTTTCTTCAAATGTCAAGAACAGGTTCAAAGGGTAAATACGAGAGCGAAAAAATGCCCGAGTTTTTTGCCCGAGTTTTTTGTGGGACGCGAACAAAATCAAGTTTTTACTTGAAATTTTAAATAAATATCTGCAATCCACCTTATAATTTTTTGTCAACTTATATTACTTTACTTGATAATGCAATCTTCAACTTACTCATTCTATAAAGTTTACAAAACATTCTTAAGCCGATCTGCAAACTTCTGAAACCTTTTAAGAGCGGTGCGGCGTCATCAAATAAATGTTTTTATGAAGCTGCAGTGATGAGAAGCATCTAACGACAGCACGAATCATGACTCTCACTGCGCATGCATATGGCATGCATTGTCGAATGTTGCACTGCATTGTGCACC
This sequence comes from Ryuthela nishihirai, assembly GCA_038380435.1. Classification (NCBI taxonomy): domain Eukaryota; kingdom Metazoa; phylum Arthropoda; class Arachnida; order Araneae; family Heptathelidae; genus Ryuthela; species Ryuthela nishihirai. The sequence continues at coordinate 108,894 of JAWZYU010000418.1, read as the reverse complement.
AGGAGACATTGTGAGGCATTTCGCTGAGACTAAACGACGTAATGGAAGAGGTTGTCAAAATTACCAATTTAATACGTGGCGGAAATCGTTCTCTTAAACACAGAAAATTTAATGCTTTTTTGGACGAACTGTATGCTGAGTATGGCGATCTGCTTTTATAGTAATATTCGCTGGTTAAGTGCCGGAAAATACCTCAGGTGATTTTTTACACTTCGAAAAGAAATTCATCTTTTTCTCACAGAAGTGGGCACCGATGAAGATTTAATAGCAAGTTTTGTTGATGACAATTTTCTATGTTCGTTTGCATTCCTAACAGACATTACAGATTATTTAAATTTTGAATAAATCCTTACAAGGAAAAGATCAAAACGTGTGCTGTTTTTAAAATCATGTTACTGGATTTTGAAACAAACTACAATCGCTGAAGTCAATTTTGCAGGAAAACAATTTAATTCATTTTGAAACTTGTAAAGAGTTCTAAGAAGAAATGAAGCAACTTAGTAAAGTAGTTAATATTGAAAAATTTGTTCCTAAATTAGATATCCTAATTGAAGATTTTAATAGAAGATTTTCTCAATTTGAAGACTTTAAGCAAAGTTTAAATTTCTTCAGTAATCCATTAAATATTGATATAGTCCTGTAGATAAGAAACACTTGAAATAATTAGTTGAAAAAAATTTGTTGTTTTGAGTGGGATTCGAACCCACGCCTCCTAGCAGCATGCCGTGCGTCATAACTGCTGAACGAACCCGCCATGCTTCTGGGAGGCGTGGGTTCGAATCCCACTCAGAAAAATCAATTTTTTTCAACTAATTAATTTGAGTCACATTTTTTCGTAAAAAGTTTATTTAAGCAGCTACTGGTTTCTGAGTTAATAAAATAAAAAAAATTACCATTGGCATAACTGTTAATCCATATAATAATCACACAAGTGCAGATAGGGTGTAGGTTTTTTAATCGAATTTGCCTTTGGTTTCAGTGTTTGTTCATATTAATGAAGCTTTATTATAGAACATAAAGGATCCTTTTTTGGAAACTGTTTTGCAATCGACCTTTGAACTGAACTCGAAGTTTGCTATCGATAGGAATTCCTAATTTGTGGGGCGGGGGTGGCTCATTCGGTAGCGCGTCAGGCTCGTAATCTGTAGTTCCCAGGTTCGAGTCCCAGCTGGGTCAGCGTTGAGATTTATCGCCGCAAAATTTCCTGCCCTGCCCACGGTCAGTAGGGAAGACCGATGGGCTTGGAAAGGCCGCCGTCCGTCGGATGGGACGTTAAGCCGTGGCCCCGTGTACGGGAGAGCCATACCCTGTATACGTTAAAGAACACGCTGGAAGGCCTTGACGGGAGGCTACCATCTGTCTCCCAACAGCTGTTCCAGTGGGTCCCCTCCCCCAACCTTCTCTGAGCCTACGAGGTCCATGTGACCTGGCCATTTAACCCATGGTGTGCAAAAAAGTGCCGCTCAGAGGTAAAACAACCCAACCCTAATTTGTTGAAAAAACTTATCTGATGACGTTTTACGAGCAGATGAGACTCTTATTGCTCGACGTTGCAGAATTCTCTTAAAAGATGACTCGTTACCTACAGAGAACTGTTTCCATGGAGATGTTCCTCTTAAGCCTCTTGATACAAATAAAACCAATTGTGACTAGAGACGAAAAATTGTTATGGAGTTTTTGATTAGGAAATTAGTGGTTCACAACTTCCCACTAGTTATTTATCCTACACCTGAAAGAATCATACACCTGAGTGAATCATCCTTTAAGAGCAATAAGAGTTCTCAGAAGACTTCCATGTAAGGTATGATTTCTACTGATATAGACTCCCCCAAAAGTTTTAAACCATTTTTCGGTAGCGTTGTAAACCTTTGAGGGCTCACCTGTTCGTTGCTAGACAACCTCATTCTAGTGCTTCGCAAAAACACAGCGGCATATTCTGCTGATTTATCAACCTAATTGTCATTAGCATTTCATACCAATGCATTTGGCATATTTAGCCCTAGTTTGCATAATTGACGTTCCACTGTTTATACATAAAGAAAGGTAGATAAACTTTCATGTGTGTGTGTGTATATATATATCTAAAAGTCCTACTTTCTAATTTTTGATCACCATCCACCTTGAATGCTCCATTCACCCATATAGGGGCGGGAGTGGCTCAGTCGGTAACGCGCCAGGCTCGTAATCTGTAGTTCCCAGGTTGTAGTCCCAGCTGGGTCAGCGTTGAGATTTATCTCCGCAAAATTCCCCGCCTTGCCCACGGTCAGTAAGGGGGCTTGGAATGGGCTTGGAAAGGCCGCCGTCCGTCGGATGGGACGTTAAGCCGTGGCCCCGTGTGCGGGAGAGCCATACCCTGTGCACGTTAAAGAACACGCTGGATGGCCTTGACGGGAGGCTACCATCTTTCTTCCAACAGCTGTTCCAGTGGGTACCCTTCCCTAACCTTCTCTGAGCCTTTGTGGTCCATGTGACCTGGCCATTTAACCCATGGTGTGCAAAAAAGTGCCGCTCAGAGGTAAAACAACACAAACAACACAACCATTCACCCATATCACCGTCACAGTGTGCTTAATCCTCTGTTGTGGGTTGTGAACGGTGCGTGCATTTGCCATCTGTAGTCCCCGTGGGGCATTCTCCCCAATGGGATCTAAATAAGGAGTAATTGTGTTGCAGCGAATGAAGGGGGAATAATGAATAACATCGACAGGGAAAAGTAAGTGCCAGATGGCAAGGGGCTTAATTCGTTCTGCATTTCGTATTCGTAGAATATATGTCGTCTTTTTGTGTCGTCAAATGATTTATTGTAAAATGGATCTGAATTTAATTAAAGGTTTGAAAATGCTGTTATAGAGTTATTGTGTAATTAGTATTTTTGTGTGACTAGATCAGAGGTTTTCGATCTGTGTATTGAGATGAGTCTGCCATGTTTAAAATTTTATCTGTTAACTCTTGGAACGCATTCTTTGAAACATTTATCTGTCAGCCATTTCAAATATTGCACAAAACTGAAATAATTAAAAATAAAACCTCAAGCAGCTGCTTGCCATAATAGCCTCTCAGTTTGCACGATAGTAGAAAGTCTGTGAGAATGGCGAGATCTCAGCAAAAAGACAGCACAAGAAGCATCCATACCTTACCCTAGGCTCGAATACAGGCGGGGCCGTCGTGAAGGAACGGGCCTCCTCCAACGAATCGTGACGTCAATGACGTGGGCTTACGTTCGCCAAAACGTATTGAATTATGCTCTAGGAAATCTCACTGTTTTCCTCTATATACGGGGGCGGGAGTGGCTCAGTCGGTAGCGCGCCAGGCTCGTAATCTGTAGTTCCCAGGTTCGAGTCCCAGCTGGGTCAGCGTTGAGATTTTTCTCCGCAAAATTCCCCGCCCTGCCCACGGTCAGTAGGGGACACCGATGGGCTTGGAAAGGCCGCCGTCCGTCGGATGGGACGTTAAGCCGTGTCCCGTGTGCGGGAGAGCCATACCCTGTGCACGTTAAAGAACACGCTGGATGGCCTTGACGGGAGGCTACCATCTGTCTCCCAACAGCTGTTCCAGTGGGTCCCCTCCCCCAACCTTCTCTGAGCCTTCGGGGTCCATGTAACCTGGCCATTTAGCCCATGGTGTGCAAAATAGTGCCGCTCAGAGGTAAAACAACCCAACCCTCTATATATGATTCATTTTCGCAAATATCGTTCGAAAACGTTTGCAATTGACACCTCATGAATTAAAATAAATAAGTTTATTTTTTTCAATGAAATTTTTCCAAATCAAATTTTAATGTCATGCTGTTAGCTGTAGAATTAAACGGTATATTTATTTCAATTACTTTTAATAACATAATATTTTAAAGATTTTTTTTACTAGTGATAGTTGTAGAATGTAGTTTCACCAATTTTATTGAAAATCAGATGAACAATAAAACTTTTGCAGTGCATTTTATAATAAAAATACAAATTATTTCTACCTGATTTTTATATAAAAGCGAAGGTTTATGATACAAAATTGCAAACACAACAGAAATGACACAAATATTGCATAACATTTACATCTCCCTTAGGATTAATGCTTTTTAAACATCTTGAACTTCAAAAAAAGAGAATTATGAATTACTTTTAAACAGTAATTTCACACTAATAGGGGAACTAAATAATAAATATTTGAATGAAAAGAAATCTTTGATTATTATTTTCTCAAACATCTCAGCAAATAAAGAGGACAAATTATTCTAATAAGCCATGAGTTTCTTTTAAGTAATATTTTGAACTACTGTTTCAAGACATGCTATCTCAGTCATCAGATCAATATTTGATTGCAAATGACTGTGAATGTCGCTCACACAACTAAGCAAATAAACACAATAAAAAATATTTTATTCTGTTTCAATTGCTGACTCAGAGATATTCACAGATCGACAAAGACACATTAATATTTGCTTATAAATGACTGCTAAAAGATATTTGCTCACAGAACTAAGCAAATGAACAGAACAAAAAATACCGTAATAATGTATTAGATTCTATTAAGCAATTTGAGTTACTCACTCAACATTGATAGATATTACATCACAAAAATATTTCTTTTGAAATGAAGTATGAATATCTTTTGCTTACACATACCGGGAAGCGAAGAGAAAAAAAAAAGCAAATATATGCTGACATAAGTAAATATCAGATTTTCAATGTTTAAAAGATAATTCAAGATTTTGTCATTTTACTTGTAAACACTGATAACGTTCTTATTTTTGTTTTATAATTTTTATCTTTCCTCACTTTGCATTTCAAACATTTTGCTAAATAATTATAGCAATCTGTACCAAACATTTTGCTAAATAATTATAGCAATCTGTACCAAACATTTTGCTAAATAATTATAGCAATCTGTACTTTTCTGTAATAATGCATTGGCAAAATGCCACATACACAAACAGCCTCATTATTTAAATACAGATACTACTAAAGCAATTGATCGTCTGCAGCCGAAAAGCGTGAACCCATGCGTGGCCCATGGTACAGACGTCACGTCACGTGATATGCAGCTTGCAGCAGGCCTGTAGTTGAGACGTGGGGGTGGCTCAGTCGGTAGCGCGCCAGGCTCGTAATCTGTAGTTCCCAGGTTCGAGTCCCAGCTGGGTCAGCGTTGAGATTTATCTCCGCAAAATTCCCCGCCGTGCCCACGGTCAGTAGGGGACACCGATGGGCTTGGAAAGGCCGCCGTCCGTCGGATGGGACGTTAAGCCGTGACCCCGTGTGTGGGAGAGCCATACCCTGTGCACGTTAAAGAACACGCTGGATGGCCTTGACGGGAGGCTACCATCCGTCTCCCAGCAGCTGTTCCAGTCGGTCCCCTCCCCCATCCTTCTCTGAGCCTTCGGGGTCCATGTGACCTGGCCATTTAGCTCATGGTGTGCAAAAAAGTGCCGCTCAGAGGTAAAACAACCCAACCCAGGCTTGTAGTTGAGACGGTCTTGATCCGGGTCCCTCTTATCAGTAGTAGCCAAGCATAATAACCACTCGGCCACGGGACGGCTACTGAAATAATTATCTGGGCTTAAATAATACTTTTCATTAATATTAAGCGAAACATTTTTGCATATAATTATCAGGTATTCCCCATTTCCTTAAATCAATTGAACCTTCGAAAGGAGTGTTTTTTTTTTAACTTTTTCGAGCCCCACCCACATTTTGCTATTTAAAATAATAACTTATTTCAAATAGCAAAAATGTTATGTATTATTATATAGTACTAGCCCACTTGTACTATATTTCGCCATTTGAAATAAATTCACCACCACTCTTGTGCTATATTTTACCATTTGAAATAAATTCATCACCCACTCTTGTACTATATTTTACCATTTGAAATAATTCACCGCCCACTTTAACTATATTTTGCCATTTGAAATATGTTCATGTCCACTTTTACTATGTTTTGCCATTTGAATATACTGCTGTTCATAATTTAAGCAAGTTAAACAAAAATATGCAAATATCTCCAGAAATCCTTTTCAGAATTTAACGAACATTTTGGAGGAATATTTAATATCGCATTTACACTTGAAATAAAGAATATATCTTAAATTTTAATTTTACAATTGGACATTTATCATGTCGAAGAATATATAGGAAAATTTGTGCAATTGTGAAAAATTATAGATCATCGCAGATATTATAGTTAACTTATTTAGTAAGGTAGACTTCTAACAAGCAATGCAGCTTGCACAACGAGCTCATTCTTCTAATAAGCTTCTCCAATAATGCTCCATCGATCATTGGTCCAATTGAGGTGCCCTGCGATGAGCTGAGGTTAGTGGTATGCAAACTACAGATCTTCCAGCATATATAACCCTATTTCATGAAGTCTTCGAAACACAGTTACTCCGGATACATGCCCTTCCTGTGGCAACTGAAATCTCATATGCAAGTTGGCGCTCTGACATCATTTTATTGCGTCTTGCAGTTAGGGACACGAAACGATCATCTTGAACTGTTGTTGCCCTGGACCTACCCTGGTTCGTTCTTCTAGAACAGTGGCCCTCAAAGGATGTGCCGCGAAATAAATATAAATCATTTTGTTGCTACTTTCCACAACCGATTTTTCATTTTCCGTTTAGTCAAAAACTTATTCAAATTAAAACTAAAATTAGCACAAAACATGCCCATATCATGTACAGAATCGTCTTAAGCCTTATCTGGGCCTCTAGACAAAAGTAAAATATTAGGCCATCTTTAAAACTCTGGGGGAATTTTGCCTCTGGTCACGATATGTGGTAAGGAAAATGAGCCCCAAATATTCCGGGGCCCCACCAAAAGATGGCCCTGAACATGTATGGCGTACGCACTAACATCAATACTTAGTCAGAACTCGAACAGAATAACTTTAGGTTTACAAACCACTCGACAAAAATGGCTATTGTTGAAAGCAAACTGCGCATGCGCGAGCCACCAGTGTTCGCGCATGCGCAGTTGCTAGGCCATCTTTTGGTGGGGCCCCGGAATTTTTGGGGCTCATTTTCCTTACCACATATCGTGACCAGAGGCAAAATTCCCCCAGAGTTTTTATCGCCAACTTCAATTTTTAGTGTGCCGCGAGTATTCGCGGCAAAAAATAGTGTACAGTCAGCAAAAACGTTTGAGAAACAGTGTTCTAGATCATGTTCCAATGTCTTGAAAATATGTCCAGTCTGGAAATTAAACTTTACGATACATTCGTGAACCTGGTAATCTCTCTATGTGCTTGCACTGCTTCCATTTGTCTCTCCACCTCTAACCATCATCCAAATGGTTCCTCCTTTGCATTTTAAGAAAACTATTCCGAAACACTGTAAAGCCGCTCTTAATCCGATATGAGAAGCGCCCGTTTTTGAAACTGCTTTTATCGCCAACTTAATTTGCATATCGTAGAATTTTTCGCATTGAGAAATGCATATTAAATAGCAACAAATGTGTTATTTATACCCTTAGAAATTTTCGTTTATTTTTCAAAAAAGGATTTATTGAGATATTGCAATTTTGTTCAACTTCCTTAAATTATGAACAGCAGTGTAAGTTTGCCGCCCACTTTTACTATATTTTGCCATTTGAAATAAGTTCATCGCCCATTTTTACTAAATTTTATACCATATGAAACTAGTTCATCTCCTACTTTCCTTTTCAACTTAATCTCCTCTACACAAGGGAGGGGGTGGCTCAGTCGGTATCGCGTCAGGCTCGTAAACTGCATTTCCCAGATTCGAGTCCCAGCTGGGTCAGCGTTGAGATTTATCTCCGCAAAACTCTCCGCCCTGCCCACGGTCAGTAGGGGACACCGATGGCCTTGGAAAGACCACCGTCCATCGGGATGGGACATTAAGCCGTGGCTCCGTGTGTGGGAGAGCTATACAAGTTGCAGCTTGCCAGAATATAATAAACGGGCAATGAGTTAATCCTTATTTTTAATATGCATCCAAGAAAGAATAAATATAAGATACTAATTCGCAAGCGATTAAATTATCTATCAGTTTGTAAAAGTTTGGTCTTTCTCAGCCACCAGCAAAGATCGCTTATTTACAACAAGGTAAATCACCTCTTTGTGGTTCAAAGAACAACAAAGAGATTAGAAGAACAAGTTTCTTTTACATAAACTGCTCCTAATGCATTTATACAAAAAAGAGGAGCGATCCCCATCCCATTCCATCAACACAGACGTCTTGCCCGTGTTAATGTATGTAGAGTGCCACATGTTTTTCGAGGCTATTAAAAAAATTTTAAGGTCACCCCCCTCCTCCTAAAAATAGACCTGGATATGCGCCTGACCCCAAAACTATAGACTTCGGTGTATGAGTAAATTAAAGAAGTGTGAGCAAGTAATAATATAAAATACCCCCTCAAGCAGCTGCTTACCACAGAGGTCTGACAGGAGCCTGTCAGTTTATATGCCATAGTAGAAGGTCTGTGAGGATGGCAGGACCTCAGCAGAAAAATGATACATACATCCATGCCTTACCCGGGGCTCGAACCCAGGTCCCGTAGATCAGTAGCCAATCGCGCTAACCGCTAAGAATATATTATAATTTAAAAAACTTGGAAATAAGAAAACTGTGCATTTTTACTGCGCTAAAGCATCGGAAGAACAATTGGAATTCACAATCAGTTAGAATATTTGCGAGAGGCAGTCCACAATCTAAGAATTTATTTCTAAAAAACATTAATGTTAATAAAAAACTAATTACCAAACACTGTTTTTTTTTGGCTCCTAAAATTTTTAATGCTTTACCAAATAAATTTAAGGAAATAATTAATATTAAAACATATGCAATTTTTAACTTCCTTAATATATTAAATACTGAGAATATTAATGTATTGTTCTAATCAAGCAACCGTGAGTAGTTGGGGCGAGGGTGGCTCAGTCGGTAGCGCTCCAGGCTCGTAATCTGTACTTCCCAGGTTCGAGTCCCAGCTGGGTCAGCGTTGAGATTTATCTCCGCAAAATTCCCCGCCCTGCCCACGGTCAGTAGGGGACATCGATGGGCTTGGAAAGGCCGCCGTCCGTCGGATGGGACGTTAAGCCGTGGCCCCGTGTGCGGGAGAGCCATACCCTGTGCACGTTAAAGAACACGCTGGATGGCCTTGACGGGAGGCTACCATCTGTCTCCCAAGAGCTGTTCCAGTGATCCCCTTCACCAACCTTCTCTGAGCCTTCGGGGTCCATGTGACCTGGCCATTTAGCCCGTGGTGTGCAAAAAAGTGCGGCTCAGAGGTAAAACAACGCAACCCGTGAGTAGTTTAGAATTTTTACAGCCATAGCGAGAATACGTAGTTTCGACACTGGCTCAAAATTCCATAAATAAAAATAAATACCCCCTCAAGCAGTTGCTTGCTACAGAGGTCTGACAGGAGCCTATCAGTTAATAAGCTACCATATAATATAGCCGTGAAGTTATGTTTAGGTCTCCCAACAGATGGCACTAGTAGTATTGTTTTGAGATACTACGACTCACGACCTCTCTTTTAACAGCATTTTCAATTCATAATTAAAAATAAGATTTCCCAAACCTCGTGTTCCCTTCATACAAATTAGACCTCATATGTTATTTAACAAAAATATTTCTGATAGTTTTTAGAATAGCACGACGTAACTTTTTTTTTACTTTGGAAAACCTGGTGTCTGCGAGAACTTGTATTTTGAGTCTGGCAATCGAGAGGTAGAGAGATCTTAACGTCAACAGTCGATTTTAATCTTCCAATTTGACGCTTAATGACCCATTATGCTCCCTTCCCCCCTAAAAACGGGAAATATGAAAGTCGTTCACCTATATCTTCCTAACGCGAAGGCCTACAGTTACAAGTTAGGTGTCAAATGAAAGCTCGCATAATATAGATAGGGCGTCGTTTAACCACTTAACAAGATTGCCGGCGTCCTATCTTCCTTTGAAGTGAATACGAACTCAGTGACTGATCACCATCTATATGCGTTATGTTTCTATATTTAGGGCCCTATAGGAAGATAGATATTTTTTAATTTTTTTTTAATTTATATTTCAGAATGCCAGTAAGGATAATAGAGGCAAAAAATTATTAGACTTATATTTCATACAGTTTTCAAGAAATTTTTTAAAGAACTATAAAACGAAGTTAGAAATGTTATACTGGATTTGGAAATTCAGTCCCCCTTTGCATTTTATCAGCTCGATTATTTCTTGCCCCCCCCATTAATTTTTTTTTCTAGATCTGGGCCTGGATGTGGTGGTCAAGTAATTTGCATTAGCATCGGTGATTTGTCCTCTTATCACCGAGAGGGAGGACTCAAATTTTTAAAGAGATAATGAGAAATTCTCTTTGTTCCATTTTCCCAATCTTCCATTACATCTAATTTCCTCTGTTAGAGAGTGATAAAATCTCTTCTATCCTCTTTAAAAATGAGCATTCTGTATTCGCCAGAAACGATATGTTACTCGTCTAGTTTTTCTGTAGGGATGGGTTGTTTTACCTCTGAGCGGCACTTTTTTGCACACCATGGGCTAAATGGCCAGGTCACATGGACCCCGAAGGCTCAGAGAAGGTTGGGGGAGGGGACCCACTGGAATAGCTGTTGGGAGACAGATGGTAGCCTCCCGTCAAGGCCATCCAGCGTGTTCTTTAACGTGCACAGGGTATGGCTCTCCCGCACACGGGGCCACGGCTTAACGTCCCATCCGACGGACGGCGGCCTTTGCAAGCCCATCGGTGTCCCCTACTGACCGTGGGCAGGGCAGGGAATTTTGCGGATATAAATCTCAACGCTGACCCAGCTGGGACTCTAACCTGGGAAGTACAGATTACGAGCCTAGCGCGCTACCGACTGAGCCACCCCCGACCCTTTCTGTAGGTTATAGACGAATACTTGCACTGTATTAAGACTATCCACAGATCTTGAGTCGGGTAGACTGGATCTAGTAACATATGAACTTTATTTTTCCCATTTATCTAGTTTTCTCATTATATTTGAATGTGCACTACAGCAATGCGACGTATTAAACACTTGTATTCCACACACCTTTCATTACCACTACTATTCTTTCTCTCGTGACCCAGTTTTTTTTATAAGTTTTTTTGCCCCCCCCCCCCCCCAAAAAAAAAAAAGATCTTATGGGAAAGGCGCATAATCTGATATTCCTGGGGCGGGGGTGGCTCAGTCGGTAGCGCGCCAGGCTCGTAATCTGTAGTTCCCAGGTTCGAGTCCCAGCTGGGTCAGCGTTGAGATTTATCTCCGCAAAATTCCCCGCCCTGCCCACGGTCAGTAGGGGACACCGATGGGCTTGGAAAGGCCGCCGTCCGTCGGATGGGACGTTAAGCCGTGGCCCCGTGTGCGGGAGAGCCATACCCTGTGCACGTTAAAGAACACGCTGGATGGCCTTGACGGGAGGATAGCATCTGTCTTCCAACAGCTGTTCCAGTGGGTCCCCTCCCCCAACCTTCTCTGAGCCTTCGGGGTCCATGTGACCTGGCCATTTAGCCCATCGTGTGCAAAAAAGTGCCGCTCAGAGGTAAAACAACCCAACAACTCTGATATTCCTAGGTTCGAGTCCCGTTGTGAATTTCTCCAGTCGAACTCTATTCTTACTGAGGAAAGCGATAGCAACGAGGACGGACGGGACTTTAAACTGTGGCCGCAGTTCACACGAGGGCCATACTCTTCGCAGGTTAGTGCAACATCTATTAGTGGTGGGGGTTGGTTCAGTCGGTAGCGTACCGGACTCGTCATCTGCAGTTCCCAAGTTCGAGTGTCAGTGTGCGAAGGTTGAGATTTATTATCTGCTAACAAACATCGTGACATCGGTCAGAAAGGAGACACCGATGGGCTTGGTATAGTTGCCGTCCTCCGGGTGCGACGCTAAGACCTAGCACCGTGCACAATCGCCAGGCTCGTAATCTGTAGTTCCCAGGTTCGAGTCCCAGCTGGGTCAGCGTTGAGATTTATCTCCGCAAATCTCCCCGCCCTGCCCACGGTCAGTAGGGGACACCGATGGGCTTGGAAAGGCCGCCGTCCGTCGGATGGGACGTTAAACCGTGGCCCCGTGTGCGGGAGAACCATACCCTGTGCACTTTAAAGAACATGCTGGATGGCCATGACGGGAGGCTACCATCTGTTTCCCAACAGCTGTTCCAGTGGGTCCCCTCTCCCAACCTCTGAGCCTTCGGGGTTCTTGTGACCTGGCCATTTAGCCCATGGTGTGAAAAAAGTGCCGCTCAGAGGTAAAATAACCCAACCCAACCGTGTACAGTAGATCCATATCCTGTGCATGTTAAAGAACACGTTGAATGGCTTTAACGGGAGGCTACCATCTGTATCCTGAGTCCCTCCTCCTGCCCAGTGGGCCCCCTTCCCCAACCTTCTCAGATCCCTCGGGGTCCTTGTGACCTGGCCATTTAGCCCACTGTGGGCAAAAAAGCACCGTTCACCAGTAAAGCAACTCAACCTATCAATGCTTTTCTAACTTCTAAACTCCCTCGACATTTTCTAAATAAAAACAAGGTTTATAGTTTTGCTCGCATTTTTTTTCTCGCTTTAAGGTGTGGCACGCCAAGTCACATCTCGTGAGGAGCTACATCTCTTTTTTAGGCTTTAATGAGGCAGAAGACTCATTAGAGCTAGCTTATCTGTCTCTCTGGCCTTTCGCTTTCCGCCCCAGGACCATCAGTGGTAATGACCAGACGCTTTCATACCCAATGCTCTATGATCATATCACATATTGCATGCATGGAGAGCCTTGTCACATGTAGCACGAACTCTCTCTGTCGGCGAAGACAACTGTTCCCAATGACCACACCCAATGACTGAACTATTGTTGTCTGCTTTTACTTTCAGAGGTTTGCTGACCAATAGAGCGCAAAGTAGTTTCAAGACAGGATTCTACACTAGTGCTTTCCCCTATGACGTCACCGGCCATGCCCCTTATTAATATTCATAATTAATTAAAATTAATTATTCCTCCTTTATTAAAACTCCCTTTATCAAAAATTCCTTCCTTTATGGGGCTGCAGGGGTGACTCAGTCGGTAGCGCGCCAGGCTCGTAATCTGTAGTTCGCAGGTTCGAGTCCCAGCTGGGTCAGCGTTGAGATTTATCTCCGCAAAATTCTCCGCCCTGCTCATGGTCAGTAGGGGACACCGATGGACTTGGAAAGACCGCCGTCCGTCCCGTGTGCGGGAGAGCCAGACCCTGTGTACGTTAAAGAACACGCTGGATGGCCTTGACGGGAGGCTACCATCTGTCTCCCAACAGCTGTTCCAATGGGTCCCCTCCCCCGACCTTCTCTGAGCCTTTGGGGTCCATGTGACCTGGTCATTTAGCCCATAGTGTGCAAAAAAGTGCCGCTCAGAGGTAAAACAACCCAACCCTTCCTTTATGAAAAACCCATGGCGCCATCTAGTGTATATGCTGAGTTCCTATTTTTAGAAAAACCCTCAATTTTAGTCGTAAGTTTTTCAATTTTTGACTCCCCCTCATTGAAAAACCCCTTATCAAAATTCCTCCCCCTTTATTAAAAACCCTTGGTACCCACTAGTGTGTATGATGAGTACTATTTTTAGAAAAAGCCTTCAATTTTAGTCGTAATTTTTTCAATTTTTGACTCCCCCTCATTGAAAAACCCCTTATCAAAATTCCTCCCCCTTTATTAAAAACCCGTGGCGCCCACTAGTGTGTATGATGAGTACTATTTTTAGAAACAGCCTTCAATTTTAGTCGTAATTTTTGACTCCCCCTCATTAAAAAACCCCTTATCAAAAGTTCTGCCCCTTTATTAAACTCCCCCCCTCACCGATCACAAACTCCCTTCCCTTGGTTTCTATCCTCATCTGAATTTTTCCAACTCCAACTAAACTTTGGGTGGCAACAATCAGAATGGCTGATGCAATCCCCTAAATAATTGCAAAACTAAACTTTCGGTTGCAAACCCTCACAGAATGGCTGATGCAATCCTCAAAAATAATTACAAAGAGCCAATTTTTTAATCCCCCTCATTAAAAAACACCCTTATCAAAGGTACCGCCCCCTCTATTAAACTCCCCCTCACTGATCACAAACTCCTGTCCCTTGGTATCTACCCTCATCAACCTGCTCTCAGAACGGCTGATGCAATCCTCAAAAATAATTACAAGGCCCCATATTTTGCGAATTCGACATTCACTAGTATAAGGACTATCCCGCAGTAACTGTTTTAAAAGACTGTTCCGCAGAAAATGGAAAATGCTATTGGGTAAAATAAAAAAAAATAATAAAAGGAAAACGGCGAAAAAATCTGATTTAAACCCAAAGTTTAGTTGGTAGAAACCCTGGGACATATTCGGAGATTTCTAATAAGGGGGAGTTTAATAAAGGGGGTGGAACTTTGGATAAGGGTGGGTTTTTTAATGAGAGGGGAGTCAAAAATTGGAAAAATTACGACTAAAATTAAGGGCTTTTTCTAAAAATAGTACTCATCATATACACTAGATTGCGCCATGGGTTTTTAATAAAGGGGGAGGAATTTTGATAAGGGTTTTTTTTAATAAAGGGTGAGTCAAAAATTGGAAAAATTACGACTAAAATTGAGGATTTTTCTAAAAATAATAGTCAGCATATACACTAAATGGCGCCACAGTTTTTTAATAAAGGGGAGGAATTTTTAATAAAGGGGATTAAGTTTTAATTATTAATTATGAATATTAATAAGGGGGCGTGTTCGGTGACGTCATAGGGGGAAGCACTAGTGGGGGTACGCTATCCTGTCTTGAAACTACTGCACAAACCTAACCTCACATACTGACTTTTACTTTTTTACAAGAAGTATGAAGAAAGCGTTTTGCTCATAAAAAAAAAACAATCCCGGTTGTTGTTTTTCCTTTCGGGACGAGAGTTGGCTCATTCGGTAGCTTATCAAACTCGTAATCTGCAGTTCCCAAGTTCGTTAACCATCTGTCTCTCAACAGCTTTCCAATGGGTCCTCTCTCCCAACCTTCTTTGAGTTCTCGGGGTCCGTGTGACCTGGCCATTTAGCCCATTTTGTGCAAAAAAAGTGCCGTTCAGAGGTAAAACAGTCCAACCCACTACTTTTTTTGTAATACGTAAGTCTTAGAACTTTTTATACACCTTGTACATAAACACTTGAAGCCTCGAAACATTTCGTGTAAGAATCTCCCAATGACATGATTTGCAGGAAGCCCTCCTCCGCCAGTGGTCATCTTTGAGCAAATATCTTCTGATAGAGTACATTTGTGGCTACACGACCAACAAGCTTCATTCATTTCTCAGTAGCCTTAAACTAAAGTAGTCCAGTCCACGTCAATCTAAACCAGGGGTGGGAAAATAGCTTCCCGCTAAGAGTTTTTTATGGCCCCTCCAAGACAGTCAGAAAAATCCGCTATTGAACCGAGATTTCCTTCCCGCGCGGGGCGGGGATGGCTCAGTCGGTAGCGCGCCAGGCTCGTAATCTGTAGTTCCCAGGTTCGAGTCCCAGCTGGGTCAGCGTTGAGATTTATCTCCGCAAAATTCCCCGCCCTGCCCATGGTCAGTAGGGGACACCGATGGGTTTGGAAAGGCCGCCGTCCGTCGGATGGGACGTTAACCCGTGGCTCCGTGTGCGGGAGAGCCATACCCTGTGCACGTTAAAGAACACGCTGGATGGCCTTGACGGGAGGCTACCATCTGTCTCCCAACAGCTGTTCCAGTGGGTCCCCTCCCCCAACCTTCTCTGAGCTTTCGGGGTCCATGTGACCTGGCCATTTAGCCCATGGTGTGCAAAAAAGTGCCGCTCAGAGGTAAAACAACCCAACAACCTTCCCGTGCGCGACCGAAGATTCGTCTCGTATTTTCCACTAGGACGGCGACGTCAATATGCATGCGCAGTGTAGATACGAAAACAATTGCCCACCCCTGATCTAAACCAATCTCTGGAAACCGAAACACCAAAATTCCTAGCTCTAAAACACTCTTGGTGATGTATTACATCGCAAATCTGATCTGCTGAAATAATTAACAAAGACTCTAAGCAACAATAAGCCTCGTGACGCAAAAAATGTCACCGGACATTTATTGGATTAAATACAAGCTGAAAGAAAACTTTCCTTTTTCCGATGCTTGGTTTTATCCGCGTTTCCAATCGAAATGAGCTGTCCGTGTAATTATAAACTCATTATGGAGCTTGCAGAATACTTAATTAGATCTCTCTGGCATTTCAAATACAGATAAAAAGCGAATGAGATGGCAAAAAAACCTGACTGCATTCGTGTTGTTTGTACGAGGAAGATTGAAAAAACGTTGCTACTGAGGCAAAAGTGCACGTGACAGAACCACGAAAAAAAGAACTGCATCCGTGCATGTTGTCGCCCCCTTCAATGAAGGGGGGAGGGAGGGGAAAAAAAGACACGATGGCGAACCGGACCGAAGACTGGCGGCGCTAATTATTTGTGTACTCTGTTCTGGCAGCGGACAAAAAAAGGTTAATGGAATTAAGCCTCCGTTAATGAGAATGGCAAGAGAGAGCGAGTGCAGAATGCAAACAGGAATGCGTGTCATTCTGGAATTCTCTTGATCTCTTAACCTCCTTTGAATCCTCCGGAGAGAGATGAACATTTCCGATGTGGGGGATTTTAATTATTAACTAGCTCTTTCGGGATGTTTCGGTTCACTGACCATTGCTTATTTCCATTTCACGACCAGTTGGCTTTCGTACAAAAAGTTAAATTGTCAATTTCGATCCGATAGCATTTTTATTTTTTTGTTCTCTGCTACAGTTAGTTAGCGGTTCTTCAATTCTCTTGTTTCTGATGCATTAGTTGTTTTTTCCTTTAACTGCTGTTGGGTATATGTATGTGGGAGGGGGGTAGTGTCAGTTCATACCCCGCTCACATCCTAAAGTTGGCTGCTTCGATTCTCTCATCTCTATGGGCTGAAAGGAACATTCCCCCCTCCCCCTGTTGGAAGTTTCAAAATATACAATATATTCTCTATCAGGCCCGGATTTAGAAAAAAAAATATGGGAAGGGGGGCAGGAAACAATCGAAGAATCATTCTGAAAGGGGAGAGCTCCTCCTAGATCCGGCCCTGCGATCTGCCAACGAGTATTCGGATATTTCCATATTATATGGATAGAAATCCCCATTCGAAGTTCCGTAATTTTGCTTTTTTTAAAGCTCTTTTTTTTTACAGAAAAGTGTCATTGGAAATAAATTTAAATTAGCATTAAAATGTTTCTAGCGATTTCCAAGAACATTTAACAGCAGACAATGCTCTTAGGGTTTGAGCATTTTAACATTTGCCAAACGTTCTGATGTCTTAACCTTTCTTATATATAGATATCTAGCCATACAGGCTGTGATCCAACCATCTCTGAGCTCTTGAGTGTTGTCCCTTAAGATTATAGACAACTGTGGGCAAAAAAGGTGCGGCCGAGAGGCGAACGCATTCTGAAGAAACGGAGGGGAATCCTTGCAGTTAATTGCTGCATACGCTTCAGTTTCTTTAGGGCCAAATATAGAGAGGAGTGAGGGTAAGAGAGTTGTTGGGTTGTTTTACCTCTGAGCGGCACTTTTTGCACACCATGGGCTAAATGGCCAGGTCACATGGACCCCGAAGGCTCAGAGAATGTTGGGGGAGAGGACCCACTGGAAAAGCTGTTGGGAGACAGATGGTAGCCTCCCGGCAAGGCCATCCAGCGTGTTCTTTAACGTGCACAGTGTATGGCTCTCCCACACACGGGGCCACGGCTTAACGTCCCATCCGACGGACGGCGGCCTTTCCAAGACCATCGGTGTCCCTTACTGACCGTGGGCAAGGCGGGGAATTTTGCGGAGAAAAATCTCAACGCTGACCCAGCTGGGACTCGAACCTGGAAACTACAGATTACGAGCCTGGCGCGCTACCGACTGAGCCACCCCCGCCCCAGAGGTAAGAGAGTAAGAGTAATGGAGTCAAAAACTAATCTGTTCATATTTCATGAAATTTTTTTAAAATCATCTAAAATGAAGAGGAAAATATTATATTGCTATTTTCTAAATCAGTGGTTCTCAACCTTTTATGCTTCACATACCCCCTGGAAATGTTTTGTAATTGGCGTTCCCCTTGTATAGATAGATAAAACTTTAGTTATAGTATAACAATGGGAACGAGCTCTCACGGTGCACCCAAAAAATTTTACCGCGTACCCCACGTTGAGAACCTCTATTCTAGATCAAGGCCTGGTTCGAAGTATTTAAATCTAAATTTAATTTTCATTCCTTAATCGTGCATAAACTTCATCTGCTAAATGGGGCGGGGGGGCTCAGTCGGTAGCGCGCGAGGCTCGTAATCTGTAGTTCCCAGGTTCGAGTCCCACCTGGGTCAGCGTTGAGATTTATCTCCGCAAAAATTCCCCGCCCTGCCCACGGTCAGTAGGGGACACCGATGGGCTTGGAAAGGCCGCCGTCCGTCGGATGGGACGTTAAGCCGTGGCCCCGTGTGCGGGAGAGCCATACCCTGTGCACGTTAAAGAACACGCTGGATGGCCTTGACGGGAGGCTACCATCTGTCTCTCAACAGCTGTTCCAGTGGGTCCCCTCCCCCAACCTTCTCTGAGCCTTCGGGGTCCATGTGACCTGGCCATTTAGCCCATGGTGTGCAAAAAAGTGCCGCTCAGAGGTAAAACAACCCAACTCATCTGCTAAATATAAATTTGAGGATTTGCATCAATTCAGGGGAGAGAAAATCCTCCCTCTCAGCTGTGTTTATGATTGTTGAATCGCTTCATTCATGTTTAACGTTGGAAATTCATTTTGCGCCTAGAAATAAGCTCATTGCCTTTTTATCTTAAATATTTCAGAACTTCGTTTTCTTTCATTAAAATATAACCGAAGTTGGCCTTATTCGAATTATCAAAAAGAGGAACTTTTTAAAAGCATGAAATGTAAGCCTAAACTGTAACTACGACCTGAAAGGACTTGGTAAGAATTCCAGGCATTTCAAATACGTGAACTCTCTCGAATATGTTCTTGAGCTCTTTCCTCAAGTGTCATTCTCTCCGCCCTCTTCACCGCCCCTTAAATAACTAGAATCCGAAGCATTGTCTGCAAACCTGTTTCACCAGCAAAGAAATACTCACGAGGACTTCCATTTCTGGATTGGATGTCAGATTAGTTCCGAATGTTTCTTGGAATACTCCATTCAATAACTTCCCTTTTTTACTATCCTGTTTTGCTAGGGGCGGGGGTGGCTCAGTCGGTAGCGCGCCAGGCTCGTAATCTGTAGTTCCCAGATTCGAGTCCCAGCTGGGTCAGCGTTGAGATTTATCTCCGCAAAATTCCCCGCCCTACCCACGGTCAGTAGGGGACACCGGCTTGGAAAGGCCGCCGTCCGTCGGATGGGACATTAAGCCGTGATCCCGTGTGCGGGAGAGCCATACCCTGTACACGTTAAAGAACACGCTGGATGGTCTTGACGGGAGGCTACCATCTGTCTCCCAACAGCTGTTCCAGCGGGTCCCCTCCCCCAACCTTCTCTGAGCCTTCGGGGTCCATATGACCTGGCCATTTAGCCCATTATGTGCAAAAAAGTGCCGCTCAGAGGTAAAACAACCCAACCTGTTTTGCTAGGTTTCTTTCAATGAGTGGTTAGAATATATTCGGTTTTGTTTATAGTCGTTTTTATTTTTGCGTAAACTTGTTAACTTTTAGTTTGTGGATGATGATATACATTTTCCGGAAGTATATATTCAATTGTGTGCTGCCGTTAACAAAGATGTCAAAATGCATTTCTTCTGGAAGAGTGGCAGTGTTGGTTCAATCGGTAGCGTGTCAGGCTCGTAATCTACAATTCCCAGGTTCGAGTCGCACTTAAACGAGCGTTGAGTTTTAAATCCACAAACCCGCCTTCTATCCTCGGTGAGAAACTGGACACCGATCTTAGAAAGGTAGCCGTCCGTCAGATAGGATGCTGAGTCGTGGTTCCGTATTCAAGAGAGCTATGACGTTGATTTGTTGATATAAACAGGAGACTTGCATCTGTCTCCTAACAGCTGTGTCGACTCCTTCTTTGAATCCTTAGAACCTTTGTTTGTGACCTGATTATTTCTCACGTGTGCAACTCGTTAGCCAATACTATATTCCAAAAAGTGCCGCACAGAGGCTCATGTTGCAGAAAATGATTGATCATCGTCGATGTAAACAGTAAATATCTCCTCAAGCAATCATTTGTCACGCCCATGCGCAGAAGAGCCATACCCTCTGCACGTTAAATAACACGCTGGATGGCCTTAACGGGAGGCTACCACCTGCAAACAGCTGCCTATTGGGTACCCATTCCCCTAACCTGTAAGAGCCTTCGAGGTCTTTGTGGCCAGGCCATTTAGCTCATTGCCGCAAAAAAAGAAAACATCGCTCATAGCTAAAACGACCCATAGTTGTCACAACTGTTAAACAAGGTAAAATACAGGAAGAGAATCTCTCGTTTAAAGAAAAATTCCGTAAATATATCAAAGAATAAACAGTTTTAAAGGGCGGAGGTGGCTGAGTTGGTAGCGCTTCAGATTCGTAATCTGCGGCTCCCAGGTTCGATCCCAATTGTGCCTGCATTGAGATTTATCTCCTCAAAACTACCTCCTTACCCTCGGCCTACTACCCTACCTTCTGGGGCGGGGGTGGCTCAGTCGGTAGCGCGCCAGGCTCGTAATATGCAGTTCCCAGGTTCGAGTCCCAGCTGGGTCAGCGTTGAGATTTATCTCCGCAAAATTCCCCGCCCTGCCCACGGTCAGTAGGGGACACCGATGGGCTTGGAAAGGCCGCCGTCCGTCGCATGGGACGTTAAGCCGTGGCCCCGTGTGCGGGAGAGCCATACCCTGTGCACGTTAAAGAACACGCTGGATGGCCTTGACGGGAGGCTACGATTTGTCTCCCAACAGCTGTTCCAGTGGGTCCCCTCCCCCAACCTTCTCTGAGCCTTCGGGGTCCCTGTGACCTGGCCATTTAGCCCATGGTGTGCAAAAAAGTGCAACTCAGAGATAAAACAACCCAACCCTACCTTCTTTAACTTGCACAGGGTATGGCTCCTCCCACACACGAGGTTACGAAAGAGCCATACCCTATGCACGTTAAAGAACACTCTGGATGGCCTTGCTAGGAAACTACCATCGTTATTCTAGTAGCTGTCCATTGGGTCCCCTTCCCCAACCTTCTCTGAGCCCTTGTGTGCAAAAAAGTGGCGCTTACAGATAAAACAACCCAACCGATAACAGATTGAAAATATCGCTCATTTGAGAGAACGACACAATTCAAAAACTGGCATTTTGGTGCTCTGTGAAGTCGTCGTCCATTTGCTGATTTTAGAGGTCCCCAAATTTGACACACCTCGATATTTTTCTTGGGTGTGCAGATTGCAATGCAGGAATTTGAGCAACAGATCAGACAGCGGCTACTTGTAGACGGCGACACCCTGCAAGCACTCTACGCCTACAAAGAATTACGGAACTTCACTATCAGTGGGGCGGGGGTGATTCAGTCGGTAGCGTGCCAGGCTCGTAATCTGTAGTTCCCAGGTTCGAGTCCCAGCTGGGTCAGCGTTGAGATTTATCTCCGCAAAATTCCCGTCCTGCCCACGGTCAGTAGGGGACACCGATGGGCTTGGAAAGGCCGCCGTCCGTCGGATGGGACGTTAAGCCGTGGCCCCGTGTGCGGGAGAGCCATAACCTGTGCACGTTAAAGAACACGCTGGATGGTCTTGACGGGAGGCTACCATCTGTCTCCCAACAGCTGTTCCAGTGGGTCCCCTCCCCCAACCTTCCCTGAACCTTCGGGGTCAATGTGACCCGGCCATTTAGCCCATGGTGTGCAAAAAAGTGCCGCTCAGAGTAAAACAACCCAACTCACTCTCAGTGTAATGTGTGTCGAGAAAAATCCAAGTTTCGCATAAAAATTTTAGAATTCTGCTATTACTTGCGCATTGAACCATTAGCATTTACATAATTAGTTAGTGCTATGAATCATGAATAACCTTGTAATTTTAGAATACTGCATATTAGACAAAAACATTGACTAGAATCTAGAACTACATGAAAAATAAATTTCCTCTTGAAACTGAAACAGGGTGTAACCTTGTCTTTTCTAGACTTGTGCCGTAACACGCTAATCTTCAGCGGATTCTTCCTCAAGGTTACAAACGAAAAATATATTTTCTGTCCTTACGAGACAAAAGGAAGCAACCGAAGACTGTGGCTGAATTTACTCTTGGCAAAGTCCCAAAAAGTTGCACCTTTTCCCATCGCGAAGATGGCGTTGCCAGATGTCGGTCACTGTTCTACTAGAAGCTGTAAAGGAAACAAAGGCTGCCACGTACAATACTGGAAATAAATCGGATAGACGCTTTTTTTTGTGTCTTCTTCGTAACACTGTTGTTTCAGAAAGGCTAGAAATTGTGCGGCGTGAATGGCAGCTTTTGTTTTGGGCGCGTATTCTTAAGAAATTATTACCTTGGTTTTTTAACGTAGTGTGTTTCCAAGGATTCTCACAACTGAGGTCAGATTTTGAAATAAAGTAGCTTTAAAAAAACAAATCTGCCAACATAATACAAAAGTTAGTTTTACTTACAAAGTTTCTCGCAGGAATTTCGTTTGAAAATTTAATTTTTTTTAATTGCCTTTTTATAATTAGTGCAAATCGGAACGGCAGGGACACCTGCTATTTTGGGATTGGCCCAGTAGGTAGCGCGCCTGGTTCGTAATCTGCAGTTCCCAGGTTCGAATTCCGCTTGGGCTAGCGTTGAGATTTATCTCCGCAAAACTCCCCGCCCTGCCCTCGGCCAGTAAGGGACACCGATGGGCTTGGAAAGGCCGCCGTCCGTCGGATGTGAAATTAGGCGTGGTCCTGTGTGCGGGAGAGCCATACCCTGTGCACCTTAAGGAGCATTCTGGATGGCCTTGAAGGGTGGCTGCCACCTGTCTAACAGTTGTCCAGTGGATTCCCTTCTCCCAAATGTCTCTGAGCCCTTGGGGTCCTTGTGACTTGGCCATTTTAAAAATAATAATAATATTTATTTGCACAATATTTAATCATAGTTAATACATAGTCAAGTTCCACAAGAGTTAATGTTTAACTCGCAAGTGGATGTTTACAAAACATATATTTCATGCAATCCTGAGTACATCAATATATATAAATATGTAAAGGTAAAAAGCAATTTCAGCCTCTGTTATATATATTTATCTCCTATTACTCATATCTCATTTCAATGCAATTAGTTAATACAGTAAATAAAGCATCAGTTGCAATCTCCACCGTTCAACAACCATTTTTTTAGTTCTTTAGAGAAATGTGTTTTATTATTTATAATTTTCATGTTATCTGGCATGAGTTGAATAATTTTAAGCCACTATATCCATAATATTTTTTTGAATAACTCTTTGTTTGGTTTTGGAATGCAAAAATCCTGAACCATTACCGCTCTTGTAAAATATTTATTAACAACTACATCAAATTTGTCCTTATTATGAAATACATGCTTTACTAAAGCCATTTGGTGTATTTATTTTAAGTTGAGTATTTCAAGTTTTTTGAAACTTTGCTCAGACGAGTCGTACTTTCTTTTAAATGTCATAATCTTTACTATATATTTTTGCAATTGCTGCAATTGATTTAAGCAACATGGAGATGCTCCTCCCCAAATTAGAATTGCATACTGTATTCTGGAAAAGATTAATGCATAATATACGTTCTTTAAAATTTCTATATTCATCATATCTCTTAAAAGATACATTTTTGGAATTATTTGTTTGATTTTTAATGCTACTTTTTGAACATGATCATACCAGGTTAGATAACAGTCGAAATTAACTCCTAAATATTTTAATGCTTTAGTACTTTTAATCCTTGGGCAAGCACAGTTTAAAGACCCAATTTTTTCTTGTTCGAAAAACTTACAATCACTCATATGATAGAATAAATCTCCAAGATCTCTATACTTTCCCCTAACAGTATTAAAATACATATATTTCGTTTTTTTACATTTATTAATAATTTATTTTTTTGGAACCAAGTTTGAAGTGTTCTTAAGTCTTCAGTAATATTGCTTAATAGTTCATCATCAGTTTTATCACAGTAAACCAAGGCAGTGTCATCTGCAAACGAAATAATCTTACCTTTGAATTTGGTGTGTAATAGATCGTTCACATATATTAAGAATAACTGTGGTCCCAAAACAGAACCCCGTGGAACACCATAACGAATTGATTTTTTTTTTTTACTCAAAACGCTCCTATTTTGACTTATTGTGTTTTACCCTTCAAATACGAATAAAATTTATTTAGTAAAATATCAATATACAGGGAGTCAAAGCTTTAGACATGTCCAGAAACAAGACCACCACTCGTTCATTTTTGTTGAGACCATTATATATTAAACTACTTCAGCTGTACCTTTATTTTTCCTAAACCCATACTGGTGTTCCGATAGTATAGTATATTTGTTTTGGGTTGTTTTACCTCTGAGCGGCACTTTTTTGCACACCATGGGCTAAATGGCCAGGTCATATGGACCCCGAAGGCTCAGAGAAGGTTGGGGGAGGGGACCCACTGGAACAGCTGTTGGAAGACAGATGCTATCCTCCCGTCAAGGCCATCCAGCGTGTTCTTTAACGTGCACAGGGTATGGCTCTCCCGCACACGGGGCCACGGCTTAACGTCCCATCCGACGGACGGCGGCCTTTCCAAGCCCATCGGTGTCCCCTACTGACCGTGGGCAGGGCGGGGAATTTTGCGGAGATAAATCTCAACGCTGACCCAGCTGGGACTCGAACCTGGGAACTACAGATTACGAGCCTGGCGCGCTACCGACTGAGCCACCCCCGCCCCCTTATAGTATATTTAGTAAGGTAATTAGTTAACCTTAAATGCATTAACTTTTCAAATAATTTTGAGAATACAATATAATTCTCTACCTATAATTCTCTACAAGCATTTTATCACCATTTTTATAAATTAGGGTAACCAACGAATTCTTAAGCGAAGATAAGAAAAATCCACCTGCAAGTGACAAATTGTGATCACTCTGTGTAACATGTAGACAGAAGTTATCATCACCTGAAGATTTGTTTAAGCCTAAAGGCTGTCTGAATTAATTCACTTTCACTAATCGGTAACAAGGCCATTGAATTTAATCTGTAGTATTTCACATCGTCCGATGTGTTTTCACATGTGTCTTCCTCTGTAACGTTTTTTATTATCGTATCGTGTATTCTTTTACCAATTTGGATTTCTTTTAATAGATTTTTATTATTATATTTACCAGTTAATTCATTAATAATTTTCCACTTCTGTTTAGAGTCATTGCCTGCCTTTATATTTGTAATAGTTATTTTTAGCGATTCTTAATTTATTAGTTAAGCTGTTACGGAGAAGGGTGAATCTATTCTTAATTTCCTTGTACTCCTCATTATTACATGGACAACTTTTAAGCCTTTTATATAATTTGTTCTTTTCGGTAATTAATTGAAGTGTTTCGTCTGTGACCCATGGTTTTAACATTTTCTTTATGGTGCTTGGCAAATATTTCAGCTTTGTACATTCTCTAACACACATATTAATTTGATCAAAAATGGAATCGCAATATCTTTGATCATCGTTGATAACATCTGTACCCAATTTTATATTCTTTAATTTTAATTCCCCGCCCTGCCCACGGTCAGTAGGGGACACCGATGGGCTTGGAAAGGCCGCCGTCCGTCAGATGGGACGTTAAGACGTGGCCCCGTGTGCGGGAGAGCCATACCCTGTGCACGTTAAAGAACACACTGGATGGCCTTGACGGGAGGCTACCATCTGTCTCCCAACAGCTGTTCCAGTGGGTCCCCTCCCCCAACCTTCTCTGAGCCTTCGGGGTCCATGTGACCTGGCCATTTATCCCATGGTGCGCAAAAAAGTGCCGCTCAGAGGTAAAACAATCCAATCTTTAATTTTAATTCAAGTTCTTTAAAATTAGTAACATATTTTCTATCTTCCTCGGTATCTTTTTCTATTACGTTTCTTTTTAGTTGTAGCATTACCAAATAATGACCCGTCACGGTCGTTTTAATAATTATCGATGTAACTTTCTTAATAGCAGATAATCTTACAGCAATATGATCAACACATGTATTACCCAAAAATCTAGTTGGTTGCGTAATACACTGGATAAATCCTAACATTACTAACATGTCACAGTAACTAGAATAATATTGATTTATTAGATAATAAAAATATTAAAAGTCTCGATCATTATGACATTTTTATAGTTATTTCGTAGTAATTGAGAGGAAAATTCATCAATAAAACATTGCTTATCTAGGCTAGGGGATCTATACACTGAAATAATGTTATAGTCAAAATTATTAATCTTAACTTTTAGAAACACTACATCTGCATTATTACAATTAAAATCTACTTGAGTAGCTCTTAACTTGGAATTTACAAAAACTAATACCCCACCTGATCTATTTACACATTCACACTGGTAAAATTTGTTTAAACCTTCAATATTATAAAGCAGTGTCTCGCAAACTGTGTGCCGCGAGAGATTTTCAAATTGACACTAGATATTCCAAAGATTTCATTTTGACTTGACTTGTGTTATCGACGTGCTATCGACGTGCTTTAATAAAAATCTTTCAGATTTTATCAATTGGGATCTTGTAAGTATTTATCAAGCTTTTTCCAAATTTTGGTATTTTTGATTATTTCAAGCCATAGAATGGACAAATATTTAAAACAAACACCGAGTTATGAATTAAAGAACGAGAGCAAATCTTCAAGTAAAACCAGACTGATGACTTCAACAAAGCGCAAATATAATGACGATTATATAGAGTTTGCTTTTATTCTTTTTTAGGTGTGCCGCGGAAAAAAAAATTAGATTCAGTGTGCCGCGGAAAAAAAATTAGATTCAGTGTGCCGCAGAGTAAAAAAGTTTGCGAGACACTGTTATAAAGCATTAGTTCGTGTTCTTTGATCCATATCTCTGACAATACATTTATATCTGATGAAAGGTCCATTTGATTCTACTAAAATAAAATAAAGGTTTTTCTAATGGATCTAATATTCATATGAGTTATATTACAAATATTATCGTCCTTTGTTACTAGCTGATTTCTTCCAATTTCATCAATAACTGATTTATCGACTACAACTTCCATATGACAATAGTTTCAAGTCTTCTATTGATTTTATATTTAATACTTTAGAGTTCCCGTCCTTAAGAATAGCTTTCCCTTCTTCACTCAGGAGTACATAGCCCATTGTGTGCAAAAAAGGGGCCGCTGAGAGATGAAACAACCAACCTGCCGTTTTGCAGAAAGAAACATTTTTCGTAAAGCTAGAGAAATATTAACCTTCAACTTAATATAAGTTTTACGTCTCTGGAAACAGAACTTACTAATAGCAGAATATACGTGATGCTTTCGTAGAGCTTGAAAATGAAACTTTCCTTTTTAATCCTTCATCCTCCCTTCGATAATTTTTCATTTCTTAATTTTACACCCATCAGTCTGTATAAACAAAAGAACAATAGATTGATGTCATCTATAAGTGAAAAAATAGCAATGATTCGCTAAACGGCGGTGATCTGGACTTTAATGTTTCGTATGACGGGGTACGCCTGTATATGAATTAAACCATTTTAATCTACTGATACCTTAGAGCAGTGGTTCCTAACCTTCTATTAATGTGCGATCCACATGTTGCTCGCGAGCTCTATGTTGGGTACTTACTTACTTAGTAAAATAGTGCAATGTTTCAGAGCAGGCATGTCAAACTCGTTAACCATCGAGGGCCATATTAAGCATTATATATTAAATCGCAGGCCCAAAACAAAAAAAAAACAGATGAAAATTGTTATGTGCCAACTAGACTAGAACGCAGTATTCGTTCCCTGACTGCTAACGAATAGCTTCCGACTCTACTGGCATTTCGTGACTCATTGCCATGCACAAAGTACGTACATTTGAATGACCTCGAGACATGTGTATACATGTCGGAGCCCGATCGTAGAATTGCTCATATCATGAAATGTCACTATTTCATGAAATGATCGGGCATTTCATGATATGAGCAATTCTACGATCGGGCTCCGACATATACATTTATGCGCAATAGTTTCCCTTATATATAAATGGAAATGTTTTCTGAAATACGTTTATTTAATTCATGTACCGTGTACGTACTTATAATTTTAATTAAAGAATCCAGTGTTGTCAAAAGTTAAATAAACGTATTGGTTATCAATCTTGGCGGGCCGCATGTTTGACATGCCTGTTTTAGAGGAATTATTCAGGAAGGAAATTATAAGAGTGTTCAAGCTACTACCGGGCCGCAGGAATTCGTGTAATCTGCAGGCCGAGAGGTAAGTCATGTTGAAAGCCACTTTGTAAACCGATAGTTTTCAACGTTACAAACATCACGGCCCAGCAAACTGAATGAATGGATTACAGCAGCCAGGTACTAACTCAAATACTGTTTAAATCTCTCCCCCTCAACATTTAACATAAGTCAATGTATTGTTTTAATAAGCGTTGACCATTTGAATCGAAAAAAATGTATGCTTTACAATTCAATCATATTAGTTAAAAAAGGCAACATTTGAACGTAATAATATTTTAGAAATTTTAAATCACAATATATTCCCGAAATTCGAGAATATTTTGCAAAGTAATATTGTGACCCAGGCGGTTGAAAGCATTATTCCTTTAATGGTTTTCACCTTGCTCTAAGTCAGTAGGGGACACCGATGGGCTTGGAAAAGCCGTCTTACGTCGGATGGAAGGTTAAACCGTGGTCCGTGTGCGGGAGAGCCATAACCTGTGCACGTTAAAGAACACGTTGGATGGGTAACTTTGACTGGAAAGCTACCTTCTGTCTCCTAACAGCTGTCCAGTGGGTCCTCTCCCCCAAACTTTCTCTGAAGTCCTTATGACCTGGCCATTTAGCCCATTATGGGCAAAAAAGTGCCGCTCAGAAATAAAACAACCCATCTCGTTAAAAAAAAAAAGGCTCATAATATTCACCCGAAGCTCCACATTTCGTACGCCAAAAAATGTGATATTTCATGCTCAAATAAGAAAACGAACAAAAGTAGTGAAGAAATTAGAATGTCTGCTTATTTCCCAGTGATAAGTAGCAAGAAGCTGAATGTAAAAGAGGATAATTTTTGTTTATGTGTACCCCGAGTCGTATCTCCGCTGCAATCAGTGTGACAACACGGAATTGCAGGGGAAAAAAACTGCCTGTGTCACTTAAGACCCGTCTCCATCGTGTTGGCTTTCTATTTCTGTGTGGGTCCACTCTTCTTCTCCGTCGGTTGCATCTCCTGACTCAGTGACGAGAAGCACTCGCTCTCCTGTCTCCATGGGAAACTTGTTTACTCTTGGCGACCGGAAGTCGCCTGAATTGGTGATCTCATATGCACTTGATGCACTCAGCAGAAAAGTATAAATATATCGGCGACATGTAAAGCTTAAAATCTGACGAGAGAGAACATCCTCTAAGGAGGTTAAGCAGAAATTTAGCGATGTTCTGTTAAAAAATATTTTTTTTTATCTCTTGAGCACTTTTGCGAAATTTTGTTGAAAATTTAAGAGAACTGAAGAGATTATACTAAAGAAATATGGGATATTAAGAAAGAACTAAAGTGATATTAAGGAAACTAAAGAGAATTTTTCATTGCCATTAATTGGATTATTTTACTTCTAAATGACACTTTTGCGAAATGATGAGTTAAATGTTTATCTTTCTCATGGGCTACTCCGAGGTCTTAGGGTCACAAGGATCCCAAGAGATCAGAGAATGTTGAGAAAGGTGATCTACAGGATAGTTTTTCTTGCGCACAATGAGCTTACTAGCTAGGCACAAAGACCCTAAGAGCTTGGAGAAGGTTGAGGCAGGGAATTTTAGTTGAGCAGAGCCTTTAGGAAGGATTGTTGGGTTGTTTTACCTCTGAGCGGTACTTTTTTTGCACACCATGGGCTAAATGGCCACGTCACATGAACCCCGAAGGCTCAGAGAAGGTTGGGGGAGGGTACCCACTGGAATAGCTGTTGGGAGACAGATGGTATCCTCCCATTAAGACTATCCAGCGTGTTCTTTAACGTGCACAGGGTATGGCTCTCCCGCACACGGTGCCACGGCTTAACGTCCCATCCGACGGACGGCGGCCTTTTCAAGCCCATCGATGTCCCCTATTGACCGTGGGCAGGGCGGGGAATTTTGCGGAGATAAATCTCAACGCTGGCCCAGCTGGGACTCGAACCTGGGAACTACAGATTACGCCTGACTGAGCCACCACCGCCCCCTTTAGGAAGGAGGTAGATGGAAACTTTTCGTTAAGGCAATCTAGTATTTTAACATTCACAGTATTTGGCCCTCCCCTGCACGCCGAACGATGGCATAACTTCTGATGGGCAGTGGCCTTTCGAAGCCCACTGTCGGCGATAGAGGAGAGATTAACGGAGAAAAAATATCAACACGGCACCAATTGTGATTCTAACCTCACTTAACTCCAAGCTCTTAGGGTCTTTGTGCCTAGCTAGTAAACATCCTGTATAAATTAACACCAGATTACTACTCCAACGCAAGGGTGGCTTAGTCGGTAGCGCGCCAGGCTCGTAATCTGTAGTTCCCAGGTTCGAGTCCCAGCTGGGTCAGCGTTGAGATTTATCTCCGCAAAATTCCCCGCCCTGCCCACGGTCAGTAGGGGACACCGATGGGCTTGGAAAGGCCGCCGTCCGTCGGATGGTACGTTAAGCCGCGGCCCCGTGTGCGGGAGAGACATACCCTGTGCACGTTAAAGAACACGCTGGATGACCTTGACGGGAGGCTACCATCTGTCTCCCAACAGCTGTTCCAGTGGGTCCCCTCCCCCAACCTTCTCTGAGCCTTCGGGGTCCATGTGACCTGGCCATTTAGCCCATGGTGTACAAAAAAGTGCCGCTCAGAGGTAAAACAACCCAACCCTTGTCATTCATTCTAGAAAAACTTCTTGAAAATTGAAACTGAATCGATGCACAAATATCTAGTAAAAAATTTGATTTAATAGTTATTTCTTCTCAAAAGTCAAAACATGAAATATATCTAATCGCTGATAGCGCTGCTATTAAACATTTCTGGATCCACAGATCTTGAATGAACGAATTTGGTTGAATATTAAGGTTTAAAGAGATTTTATTGAATATTTATCTCTAGTTACTCTACTAAAGCGATTCAAAGTGTTATGTGTTGCTCTCTTTTTACACTTAGAGAAATGTTATGTTGTTTTAGCATTCATACAGTGAATTAGGTCCTAGATCTCACTGAGCAAAAGAATAATGCCATATTTTGTAAAGAAAGTAAACCGAAAATAATTAAAAATATAAAACAATATATACTCAGTTGGTTGGGTTGTTTTACCTCTGAGCGGCACTCTTTTGCACACCATGAGCTAAATGGCCAGGTCACATGGACCTCGAAGGCTCAGAGAAGGTTGGGGGAGGGGACCCACTGGAACAGCTGTTGGGAGACAGATGGTAGCCACCCGTCAAGGCCATCCAGCGTGTTCTTTAACGTGCACAGGGTATGGCTCTCCCGCACACGGAGCCACGGTTTAACGTCCCATCCGACGGACGGCGGCCTTTCCAAGCCCATCGGTGTCCCCTACTGACCGTGGGCAGGGCGGGGAATTTTGCGGAGATAAATCTCAACGCTGACCCAGCTGGGCCACACACGGGGCCACGGCTTAACGTCCCATCCGACGGACGGCGGCCTTTCCAAGCCCATCAGTGTCCCCTACTGACCGTGGGCAGGGCGGGGAATTTTGCGGAGATAAATCTCAACGCTGACCCAGCTGAGGCTCGAATTATATACTCAGTTGTATATGCTTTGTCTTCATATCTTGACACTGTTTTTTTATCGTAGGGTCAGCCCCTTAAAAAGACACAAATTTGGAAAAGATTGAAAAAAAAGCCTATATAAAAATAATTGAATATCTCTGGCTACAGGATATTTATACAGGATGTTTATAAAGGCCTGGCAAGTTCTAGATTTGTATGGATTACAAATTCTTCCTTCCTATTTTATGCGCCGTACTCATTCATCTGTAGCTCTAAGGAAGTATGAAGAAATTCGTCAACATATTGCGGCAAGTTACGCAGACTTTCTCTGGGCGGGGTTTGGCTCAGTCGTTAGCGCGCCAGACTCGTAATCTGAAATTGCCAAGTTCAAGTTCCAACTGCCTCAGTATTGAGATTTATCTCCCCTGAGCCCTAACATGCTCTCGGTGAGCAAAAGGGCAACAACGGGTTTGGAAAGGCCGCCGTCTGTCAGATGGGATGTTAGTCTGGGGTTAATTATGTAGGAGAGCCTTACCTTGTTCACATTAAAAACACGCTGGATGGCATTGCCGGGAGGCTGTCTCCTAAACACTGCCTAGTGGGTCCCATTCCCCCAACCTTCTCTGAATCCTTGGGGTCCTTGTGACCTGCTATTTAGCCCATTGTGCGCACAAAAGTGCCGCTCAGAGGTCACATAACCCAACCTATTCATAAACAGTGCACGTACTACTTTTCTATGCGGAAGCAAATCACAAGCCTCACGGTCAACCATAAGCCGTATTAGCGCGAGTAATCAAATCGGTGACCGTAAGCCCGTTATCTGTTGAAGCCGACTGTATTCACCATCTTACAACTTTTTGTGTGGCACATAATTTCATTATTCTGAATGCCATTGAGCATTCTAGATAATGTCATCGAACGAGAATAAAATTAATCCACTGAACAGAAGACACAAGAAGTATTATTCTCGAAGAGTAGTAGGAACAAATCTTTTTCTTTCCTGTTCACAGTGACTGAAATTAAACACTAAACTCAGTCATACTCTCCGCTAATCACAAGCATTGGGTTCTTGGATCAGTACATGAATGAAACACATAAAAGTCTCTAAAATGTAGAGACTTATGTGTACACAACACAACTTATTCTAAGACTTCTCAAATTTCGATTATTATATGTCGGTGGTAAAAAAGAAGGAACAATATGTGTTTTTCTTTGGTCCTGACCACATGTCTCCCCACTTACAAAGGCAGCCAACTTGTCACCGTACAGTACCCCCTGTAGTTCCCGAGCCGTGTCAGAAGGTTAGGATTTCCAGCAGTTCTCTCAAGTGGAAGGGGAAACAGGCTATTTCTGGAACCAGAAACCACCGCCTCTCTGCCTGTAAATATGTCAAGAGCTCTGCTAGACAGTGTCGGGGAGTGGCAGAGCCTCGTGCAAAGTGTACTGCGCTGTTGAAAGGATTCCTTTTCCACACGCACTCGCGTGCTAAAGGAAAGAGTGCAGGTAGAGCCGTCAAGTTACTGTTGAACTTGCAATATATATCGCGACTTCTGAATGAAATGGGACACTGGCATCGCTTTGTGTTTGTCGTTTTGGATTAATGAAGATATCAAACCTCAGCCCAGATGTGACTATTCTTTCGTCGCATCATTCTACTAGATACAAGTTTGTATACAATAAAGTGACTGTTGTGATTTCAGTTTCTGCTGACTTGGAGAGAGGATTTTTCTGCATTTTAGAGACTTTTATGTGTTTCAGTGATCTGCTGTTGAAGTGATTAGGGAATTCCTACTGCCTCGGGTAGTCCGTTAAAGTGGCTAAATGTGAAGAAACTTCTAGTTGTTGATATGAAGAGTAGATATTTTTATTTGCACTGAGAAGAAGAATTTTGCCACAATTCTGTCAGAAAAAGAAGGCATTCAAATTGGTGTTTTTGTTATTGTGGATGTTCATTCTCTCTGTGGATTTGTCATTCTTTTGTGGATTCGTTAATGAAAAGTTTTAATATATCTAAAACCTAAAGAAAGGATTGTGTAAAGAAAGTTTACGTTATTTTAACATTCTGCAATTGAGAAAATGCAATGTTCATAGACTGAAGTTGAATGCAATCAGTACTTGTAAATCGACTAAACATTACCGGAAAAAAATTGTCCCAATAAAATTGGGAACTGAATATTTCAAATGATTTTTCATTTGCTATATATTTTAGGCTTTCTTCGTCTAGAAAACTAAAGGGCTCTCATACTGTAATGTCTATTTGTTATCAATGATATGCTTTTGTTAAAAGTGTACATGCAAAATACCGAAAGAAGTTTTGGCAAAGTCATAGTTTTGCTTCGAAAGTAATGTTTAAAAATTTTTCTGCCAAGAGGTTAGGAAAGTATGACGTACGTTTGAGATAAAACTGTTTTCGGAGAGTAAAGAAAAATCATATCTTTTTTTCTAATAAGTGCTATATTCCTCCTTTACCGATATTAAAATCTCAAAAATATGCTAAAAAGAAAGAGAAATATATAGATAATTTCTTCATAAAAATAATTATTTTAACGTACATTTTTGCTTATCGAGTCGAGCCTCCAAAAATGTACTATTGACATTTGTGCCCTTTTCCTTGGCAATTTTTTATTTAAAAAACAAAAATATTTCTGTTCACAGTTCAAATCTGATTTAGCAGCTTTTTAAGGAAGCAAATATTTGGTGAATATTTAACAAAATTTTATTTATTTTCTCATGGAAACAGAATGGGAATCTTTGAAAGTTATCTTTTATTATTTTTCAGAGATGACTGAACGTAATTTTTTTCTTGTTTATCATACTCTGTTTTCCTTGAGATATCAATGTTTATTAAGAAACAACTTATTTATCGTAAAACTAAAATCAGTCTATAACTAACATACGGTAAGTGAAGTTTACGTTATTCATATGACTAATTTGAATCTAAATGGAACTAGAATTAATTGTTTTCACAATTAATTATAATCAATACTTTAAAACTATCTATAGATCTAAGCTGGAATTCAGCCAAATAATAATAGAGTAAAGCTTAAAATTGAAAATAAATCAGAATAGTATTTGATGTGTATTGTAACGCCACATTTGGTAGTCCTACGAATACATTTAAGGATTATAGTACTTGGAACCATGAAATCTAAGTCATATACTTGCTTTTTAATATTTGTATGAATATTATAAGCTTTCGAATACAAAACTGATGCTTAATGGAAAAAAAAATTATAGAAACTCTTGTGATTAAGTTTTGATATAACTACTTAGTTTTTCGGCATCAATAAAGCGAGTTTTGATTAAACTCCAGTAAATTGAGAAGAAGTGTTGTTTTTCAAGATCCTTAAATGATGGATCTTGTATATCACTAAACTCATCTAACATAAGTGACCTTAAGTCATGGAAGCATACAGTTTTGTTGTGTGTGTGCAGTGAAAGTTGATGGCGAAAAATATTCAAGTTGAGAAAAGCACGAATTTGTCGACGAAAGATAGATCAGAAAACAATTGCAGAACTGAAATGTTCCAGAGACTACTGAGGCATTCCTACTTTCTTGAACTGAAAAGTATTTATTCCTTCGTGTCTTCTTAGAAGCGAACACCAAAGCAAGCTTCACATTATGTGCTTTTTATGGAGTTGCTTCATCTGTGTGATGATTGATGTATCCCTTAAGAAAAGAAGTAGCTTGCATATAAAAGACACTTCAGATAACGATTATTGCTACTTTATTGTTTTTTCTAAGGACAAAAGCACAGTTGTTAAAGTTTGTGTTTATCCCAATGATAAAGTGCCCTTTAACCTCTAGGTCTGATTGTCTGGGAATTTAAGCACACTATTCTTTAAAGCTGCTATTATTTTCAGTGATACTGACATTGTTGTTGTTGTGGCTTTTTCGTGGCATAATGACTTAAGATGTTGTCAACGTAATGCAAAAGAAAGAATTGAATTTTGCCTTCCGTCTTTAAACCGAAACATCTACAAATATTTTTTCTTCACAGGCTTGATTCTCGTACCTTACAGAGAGTATAAGGAATAAAAAGTTTTAGTTTGAAAATAATGCTATGCTGATAAACTTATTTTAAATTTTAATCTTCAGTGCATCCGTGGTGTTATATAAATTTCTTGCAAAATCTCTTGCGCATATAAAAATAAAGCATACAGTTTGCTTATTAAGAAAGCCACTATAAAACTATATAGTTTGTCAGCGACGAATAAATATGACTAAGTTTCATTGGTCCAGAAGTTACTAAAAAAAGACTAGCAAAGTTTTTGAAGGGGGGAACATCGAAATAAGTCTTTTTATTCAACTTGTTGGGAAGTTTTTGAAGGATATCAAATCTCTGATTAAATTACCAACGCCATGTTGCCCGAAAACAAAATCATGATGGACTGCGTTCTGATGGAACTGAGAACCAACGAACGCTTCTGTAGGTATGTGTGTGTTTTTATAATTATTATTTCATTCATAATTTTGAAAATTTACATTACAGGTGTAAACTAAATAAAAACTTTCTATATCGGTAAAGCGCAATTTCTTTTAACTGAATTTTTGCCTCCGACGTTATTTGTAGTTTTCCCCATTCAACTTCAGTTTCCTTTGAAGATATGAATAAGTAGTGGAGCCCCAGAATAGGCCACTTTGGACTTTGACCCCTATGACGTCACCGGCTACGCCCATATGCGCCCCCACTGCTACCCCCTTATTAATATTCATAACCGACCACGTCCCCCTATTAATATTCATAATTAACAATTAATAATTAATATTTCATAATTAATTAATACCCCCTTTATTACAAATTCCTTCTTCTTTATTAAAAACCCGTGGCACCCACTAGTGTATATTATGAGTACTATATTTAGAAAAGCCCTCTATTTTAACTGAAATTATTCCCAATTTTTACTCCCCCCTCATTAAAAAAAGTCCTTTATTAAAAACCCTACCTGTATTTTTAAGCCCCCGTGAATTTCTTAACACCTGAAGTCTTCGATTTTTGGTGGCGCCATCTAGTGTATACTTTAGTAAACATTCTATTTTAATCGAAAATTTTCCAATTTTTTTACTCCCCCCATTAAAAAAAAACTTATCAAAAGTTCCGCCCCCTTTATTAAAAACCTTATCAAAACTGCCCCTTGGATGACATGTATTTTTTAATCCCCCTTATCAAAAGTTCCGCCCCCTCTATTAAACTCCCTTGACTTCTATTCTCATCTGAAAATTTCCAAGTCCAACTAAACTTTCGGTAGCATCCTCTCTGGATGGCTGATGCAATCCTGAAAAGTAATTACAAGGTCCCATATTTTGCGATTTCGACCTTCACTAGAATAAGGACTGTCCTGCAGTAACTGTTTTAAAAGACTGTCCCGCAGAAAATGAAATAAAAAATGCTATTGGGTAAAAAAATTAATAAAAGGAAAACAAAAAAATCTTTGTTTTAAAAAACAAATTATTCGTAATAATGAAAATTATTGAGGGGTAATATGGTCTGGTGACCTGTATGGGTGACATAAAAGACCCGCTTTAGAACACGCAACAATCGTTCGGTACCTCACCCTTACTATGGACCACGTTTTATTGAAGGATGAATCTTGGATCACGTCACCCCCTGCGCTGTCGATACCCCTTTGCTTTCCGTATCTACCCCCCTTTGTCTCAGGCCATCACACGAGATACGGTATGGAAACAATGTTTCCGAAATGTCCTCTTATCGAAATATCGCATTTACCCTTTATGATAGGTCAGCTATTTGTTTCAATGTACCCCGTCGGAAGAAGACAAGCCATTTTGAAATTACGCACCCCTAAACCTCCAAGAATTTAGCTTCACTTATTAAAATTAGTCTCCATGAAGGATGTCGCCATCAGATATTTGTGTTCACACATATTGTGCACTTTCCGCGTCAGAACTTGTTTCGGAACGATAAAGTGGTTTTACGTTAAATTCTTATCTCTGCCATGTCTCAATTACTCTCCGTAAGTATATCCGTTACGCGACATGGTTTAAAACATTTTGTTCCTACAGTTCTAAATGCTATCACAGTTTTTTAAAAATCGTCTTTTCCACCGTTTACCGGCGAACGTGTGGTCACAAGACTCATCACGCTGATGAAATTTTATGTCGCGTTGCGGCGT
Source organism: Ryuthela nishihirai (assembly GCA_038380435.1). Lineage (NCBI taxonomy): Eukaryota > Metazoa > Arthropoda > Arachnida > Araneae > Heptathelidae > Ryuthela > Ryuthela nishihirai. The sequence continues at coordinate 70,978 of JAWZYU010000418.1, read as the reverse complement.
TATTACACGCTTGTTCGATACGTTTTACAAGGTCAGTTGCTTTCATAGGGTAAATTCTGTAAAGAATTTTTTGTACGCGGCAGAATGCTATAGAAAGTAAGCAATGCTAAAAGTAGAATTCATACGTTGCGGGTACCCTTGCGTTTCCGCTTACGGTGCGTAAAAAAACTTTAGTTCCAATGCATGTTAATGGAGTAGGGGATATTAGTTTTAACAAATACTATAAAACACACTAACCTACTATAAAAAATAATACACTTAATAAGTCTCACTCGAGCACACCCTCTCAACTTACCTGAGTCGAAATTTTATTTGCAACTGGACTGATAGTCAAAATTTAGCAAATACTTCAACGATTATATCAGTATATCTATGGAACAAGCTACATGAGAAAGCTTCTTCGATAACATAAAATCCGCCTAACTATGCGCTGACATATATGTTCTGATCGGGCCTCAGTAAAAGAATTCTGCACATATGACACGAAAATCGATGTTCTCACGTAGAGCGTACAAGAAGCAACAAACAAAAAATAATGTCTTTTACAAACTAAGAGTCACTCAGTGTAAAACATCCGAAATCCAGAAATGCCCTTTCTAAAAAAATAGAAAAATTCCCTCCATATTCTTAAAATTACTTGAATATAATAGCAGAAGAAATCTGATTATTGTCCCATTTTGTATTATTATTTTCACCAACATTAGCCTAGAAATGCCAATCTATTTTCTGTATAGTTTCAGTAATTTTAAAAAGTCTAATCCACGTGAATCGTGCAATTACTTCCGTGCCCATCAATATTATCTATAGTTATATCGCTACTTATAAATGACCATGTAGTTGCTTTACTATTTATGTGCCGACAAGCGAGGACTTGGGCAGTCATATAGTGGACTGAGAAAAGTTATTTTTTCTCTATTAGTTACTTTTTTTGTTATTAGGAGTTATCCAATGAGAAAAGTTGGAATAACTAATAAATCCCTCAGGTTTTCTCAGAGGTCAAAATATCGAAACAGGCGAGCCACATTTTCGGATTTTAGGACCAGCAAGTCTCTCTAGATCTCGATGCCCAGTCTCCCTCTTGCCTGGGGCGGGGGTGACTCAGTTGGTAGAGCGCCAGGCTCGTAATCTGTAGTTCCCAGGTTCGAGTCCCAGCTGGGTCAGCGTTGAGATATATCTCCGCAAGATTCCCCGCCCTGCCCACGGTCAGCAGGGGACACTGATGGGCTTGGAAAGGCCGCCGTCCGTCGGATGGGACGCTAAGCCGTGGCCCGTGTGCGAGAGAGCCATACCCTGTGCACGTTAAAGAACACGCTGGATGGCCTTGACGGGAGGCTACCATCTGTCTCCCAACAGCTGTTCCAGTGGGTCCCCTCCCCCAACCTTCTCTGAGCCTTCGGGGTCCATGTGACCTGGCCATTTAGCCCATGGTGTGTAAAAAAGTGCCGCTCAGAGGTAAAACAACCCAACCCCCTCTTGCCTGCCGATCTGGAAGCTGATTCTTAGTTTTAAATAGCCTTTTGCAATATCGTACTGATTGTATCTTGTATTTAAATATAAAGCAAAAGTTTCTTCATTCTCTAAAACTTCAAACCCAACCTCTTTTCGCACCCTTTATCTTCTAATTCTCTTAATCCAAGAAGCAAGGACGTTTAGGAACATATTCACCTAACTGCGTATGATTTTTTTTAGCCTGCATTCCCCTTCAGTACGCCACTGTTTCAATAAACTTCTCTTATTCCATGCTATCTTGTAGTCTTTGTCCATCGCACTGAACACTTACCCGCACCTATCACCATAATTGGGACAAATTATATTCTTGACTTTCTTCACAGTGGCTCGTAACAAAACCTTTGGTGGTTGCCCTTTGACCTGTGCAGACAGGGCCCGGGTGTAGGAAATTTTTTTGGAGAGATACCTAATATTGAATTGAAGTAGAACGAAACTTAAGAGACTGGAATTTGAATTCTAACTGCATCGATGTTGAAATTTTCTCCGCTCATTCCATTCTTCCCTGGGTGATAAAGGGGTTTCTGATGGCTTCGAAAAGCCGCCCTCATTCTGATGGAATCGTGCCCCTTGTGCAGAAGAGTCATATCCTGTGTTTATTGTCGGTAGCGCGCCAGGCTCGTAATCTGTAGTTTCCAGGTTCGAGTCCCAGCTGAGTCAGCGTTGAGATTTATCTCCGCAAAATTCCCCGCCCTGCCCACGGTCAGTAGGGGACACCGATGGGCTTAGAAAGGCCGCCGTCCGTCGGATGGGACGTTAAGCCGTGGCCCCGTGTGCAGGAGAGACATACCCTGTGCACGTTAAAGAACACGCTGGATGGTCTTGACGGGAGGCTACCATCTGTCTCTCAACAGCTGTTCCAGTGGGTCCCCTCCCCCAACCTTCTCTGAGCCTTCGGGGTCCATGTGACCTGGCCATTTAGCCCATGGTGTGCAAAAAAGTGCCGCTCAGAGGTAAAACAACCCAAATCCTGTGTTTATTAAAGAACTCGCTGAATTGTCTTGACGGGAGGCTTTCGTTCAGAGATTCGACTAATTCTTTAGTTGGAGATCCACTAAACATCTCCTAACAGATGTTTAGTGTGATGTCCAACGTTCCCTAAGCTCTTGGGATCTTTATGACTTGATCATTTAGTTCATTGTGCGCAAAAAAAAAGTGCCGCACAGAGGTAAAACCAACCATCTGGATAACATATTTAACAGTACCATTATTTTGCATACAAATGTTTAAACGATATTAATTTCTGAACCAGTCAATTTACTACGTCACAATATTTCTACAACTCAACTAACTTCATTTTCTGAAAAGGTTTAACATTAACTGTTAACGTTTCTTAATGTGCATAAAATGTTTGAATGTCTCAATTCTTACTTAAATCTTTTTTTTTTCTCTCCCATTTCTCAGCTTCGGCAAGCGATCTGGTGGCAGTGGAAGGAGAGTCAACGAATGTCTCATTCTTGAACCCTCAGAGATGATCGTGGTAAGTCAACTCTTTTGAGTTTATTTACTTTTTTTTTTAAATCTTTTGTATTAGGCATTAAGAAATAATTATGTAAATTCCGTAATTCCCATTATGCATCAATCATAAAGTTGCTTAAACATTCAGTGGCGTTTATTAAGAATAGTTGTCAATAAGGAGTGTCATAATCAGATCTCAGCTTTTCAAATAAGCACTTTAAAGAAGAATGTGACTGAAGATAAATCAAAGTAGATTCTCTCTTAAATCTCGCTTTTTAAGTAACGCTTGTTAATTCTCGCTTTCAAAGTAGATTCTCTCTTAAATCTCGCTTTTTAACAATTTATATACTTTTAAATGTTACGGAAGCTAGAATATTAAACTTTAGTAATGTGAGTTAAAATAATTGAGCTCAAAAGTGAATTCAAACAGTTGAAGCGAAAGTAATAAACGTTATATTTAAATATTCTAAATGTATAAGCGCGTTTTTAGCAGTTTGAGAAATTACTATTTCAATTTTCGAAAATTCCGAGTGATTTTTTTTTTCAGTACGAGATAACATATTAAATGTATCAGCTTCCATAACTCTTTAAATCCCTAATGAATAATGTCATAAATCGAAATTTGTATATATTTCATTGAGATTTGTGTCTTGGGGATCTTTGAAATATAAATCCGGCCCTGCAGATAGCTGGGCGATGATGACTCAGTCGGTGGCGTACCAGACTCATAATCTGTAGATCTGAGGTTCGAGTCCCACCGTTCCCAGCGTTGAGATTTATCTCGCAAAGCCCATATCCTGCCGTCGGTAAGAAAGGGGATCCCGAGGAGCTTCTAAAGGCTGCCTGCCATCTGTCGGATGAGGCTTAAAGGCGTGGCACCAGTGTGTAGTAGAGCCATACTCTGTGCACTTTAAAGAACACACTGGATGACCATCTGTCTCCTGTCCAGTGGGTCCTCTCCTCAGCCTTCTCCGAGCCCTGTCCATTTAGCCCATTTTGTGCAAAAAAAAAGTGCCAGCTCAGTGGTAAAACAACCGACTTGCAGATAGCTGAAACTATAGAAACCGTATCTAATAAAGTCGTGACCGACAGCATATTGATTTCTATGTTCTATCTATAGAACATAAAGGCAAAAAAAAAAACTGAAATCAATACATAATAATTATAGGGTCACAAAATATTTTCTTTTTGGACCTCATATGTTAAATCTCGGTTTTGAGCTTGTATTTCGAAAACTTCATCCCGACAAAAAATAGAAGTCTATGTTTTAAAATACCTATTTCATTATTCACAGTGCAGCCTGCGGGTAGATTTCAAAGGTGGTGCAATATGGAGTTAGTTACCTTTGAGACATACAAATACTAAACAAACAAGAGGAAAGCGCAGTGAGGTCTTCGAATGGTTTGGTTTTGGTTTGTTTTACCTCTGAGCGGCACTTTTTTGCACATCATGGGCTAAATGGCCAGGTCACATGGACCCCGAAGGCTCAGAGAAGGTTGGGGGAGGGGACCCACTGGAACAGCTGTTGGGAGACAGATGGTAGCCTCCCGTCAAGGCCATCCAGCGTGTTCTTTAACGTGCACAGGGTATGGCTCTCCCGCACACGGGACCACGGCTTAATGTCCCATCCGACGGACGGCGGCCTTTCCAAGCCCATCGGTGTCCCCTACTGACCGTGGGCAGGGTGGGGAAGTTTTGCGGAGATAAATCTCAACGCTGACCCAGCTGGGACTCGAACCTGGGAACTACAGATTACGAGCCTGGCGCGTTACCGACTGAGCCACCCCCGCCCCCTTCAAATGGTTAGAAGTCAGACGGTTTTGAATCAAATAATGGCATGATAAAATGGTTCACAATGAAAAGTAAATCTAAAATTTTTTAAAATCTCTAGAAATGTAACATTCTTTTATACAAGGAGATTAAAAAATAATATTTTCTAGCAATGTTTAAACACCTACCACTTTTTAGTTCTCTGTTCAACTTTTTATAGGCGCATACAAAGCACCTGCAATAAGACATGTCATTTGAAAGCACGCGCATCAGAATGAGAAATCCTTCATCGACGATCAGATCCAATCAACACCACCTAGAACAGAAGGCCATTCCACTGAATTATGACGTCAGGATTAGTGGAATTAAAAATATACAAACATGTTATATTTTAATTTTTGTTATTTCTACTGATAAGTTTTAAAATTAATCTTTACACTAATTTATATTTACAATTACGTTTTTTTTATTTTTTTTTATTAAGAAAAAATATTCTAATATATTAGGGTTATCATAATGCTGATACATGCGAATAATTGTTTTATAAATATTAATTAGCATTAAGTTTAAATTCAAGTACCAGTAAAATTAACTGAAATTAAAATGTAAGAAATTTGTATATCTTTAGATTTACTAATTGCAGTCATAACTGAATGAATGAAAGGACATTTTGTGTTAGGATTGGCAACTGCCTTTCCACTGTAAGAAGCATAGATTCAGGTGTCCCATAAGGCTCCTTGTTGGGACCTGCTCTATTCAACTTCTATATGCATGATCTCCCAGATCTCCACCCTGTCATGACGGCACTTTACCCTGATGACATTGCTCTACTCTCTTCATCCCTGAGCCCTAGCCTGGCCATGAAAAGGTTGCAGCTTGGGATGGACAAAGTAGAGCGCTGGTACTCCAAATGGAAAATCAAGATTAACCCAGATAAAAGCCAGCCAGTTCTCTTCTCTAGAAAGCAGATTTTTAATCCTGATTCTCCTAAAATTTTTGCAGTTGAAACATCCTAGACACCAACGGTGAAATACCTTGGTGTCATTCTACATAAAAACTTTGTTGGAATGCACATATTGATCATGTGCTCTCAAAAGCTCAAATCATCAGATGTAAACTTGCACCCCTGATTCGGTGGAGCTCGAAACTGCCTCCAGAAAAGAAATTATTTCTTTATAAGACTCTTCTGCGGCCAGTCCTGACATATGCGTCACCAGTGTGAGGTAATACTACCAATACCCATGTCAGGAGGCTTCAGAACTTCCAAAATAAAATCCTCAGTTCTGTGGTCAGTGCTCCATGGTTTATGAAAAACAAGATCATTCACACTGATTTGAGCACTGACCTCATATACACTCATATTCATAAGCTCGAGCAGACCTTTTTCAAGGCAGTGAGAGATAATCCTTATGACATAATTATATCTTTGATTGATTATGATCCATTGGTTTTAAACCAATTCAAGCGTCCTAAGATTGTAGTGTTTGACACCCGTATGTTTAACTTTTAGTTGTGCTTTTTATAGCAAATTTGTTTCGCCTTTGTGGCCCCTTTGGGTCACAACGGCAAAACAAATTTGCTTTGGCCTTTGGGCCACAAAGGCAACAATATGCGTTCAGTATTGAAAATGCCCTTTGGTTATATGTGTTTTAACTTCGTTATTGCCAATAAGGCACTATTTTAGACTTCGAGATATAAGCCCTAGTCTTGGAGCTCAAAGAATTAAATCAAGATATCAGATCCACTAATGCTGACGTCATTACTCAGTGGAAAGGCCTTCTGTTCTATGTGGTGTTGATCCAACAGTGGTTCCAAGTAAGAGTTAAATCATTAAAGTCCATCATTTCGTTCGAGGATAACAGAGTATTAAAACGATAATTTTTCACACGTTATTAAACTACTAGGTAACACACTAAGTAGGTATTAGCAATGTCTACTTTCTTTGGAACACTCTCCTTATGAATATATAATACTGTCTCATCAGTTTATATTGGTGCTTCAAAAAAAAGGGATATCTCCTTGAAAAGTGGTAAAACTAAAACAATATGGAGCCTTTCCAAAAAATATATTGAATGGTTTAACAATCCAAGGCTTTTACAAGCCAACTAAGCACATATGTTTGATACGTACAATATTTAAAATATTCTCTTGTTTTTCTTTATACTTTTTGTATTGTTTTTAACTGAACCTGGTGTAGAAGGGCCTGGCTCTAGCATCACCATGGTTGTTACGTGTATAAATAAATAAATAAGCAGCCTGCTTCACTTTATTTGGAACAGTTCCGTGTTATGCCAATAGCAACTCAGATATCGAACTACGTAACTTCTTAAATATGCTTTTTATGAAAAAATGCGAGTCAAGGCAATTTACAGATCTCAATAAAAACTTTTAAAATCTCGATTTCCAACAATATGCGTTCAGTATTTAAAGCCTTATTGAATCTGAAACATTTGTCAAGTTAGGTCGTTTTATCAAAAAAAAAAAATCGAAATTGACGAAAATTAACTTAATTATTACTCGAACTGCTAAAAATACTTTTTATACGTGTTGATAAAGTTTAACATATCGGTTATTGCTTTCGTTTGACTTGTTTTTATTAACTTTTGAGAGCAATTATTTAAAGTAGATTGTTTCCGTTAAATATTCCAATTTCTATAACTCTCTAAATATCGAGCAAATATTGTTGGATATTGAAATTCTAATAATATTTATCTAAACATAAATATAGATCTAAATATAATTAAAGATCTCAATAAGATTTGATTGAGATTTTTAATTATATATAGTCACTTATTTTCATATAAAACTTATTTAAGATATTGCTGCGTTCTGTATCTGCGTTACTATTGACATAAGGAAGAACTGTAAGCTAAAAAAAGTACCTGTCGAGTGCATTTTACAAAGACATCATAGCAAGTATATTTCATCCTCAAGCGTACAGCATTGGCCTACATGATAAGTGAATTTTAGGTTTGTTACTAAAGAATCGTATTTTATATAATCCTCATTCTGTTATTTTTCTCTTTTCGTTTACCTCCATTCCATTTTGGAGCTCTTTCGCGATGTTTTTGTTGTAAGAGTTCCTTCCATTTTCCCTCTCCCTCCAATACATCATTTCCATTGATCCGCAGCCCAGTCCAATTTCCTCTGAAGGTTTGTCAACCACTTAAGTCGTCTCTTTTCCCTGTTCTGTGCGGAGAAGCAAAAACCGAAGATCTTCCTCTCATATGAAACAAACATTTACTTCGTTCCCATAGTTTCCACCGTTCTCCAATCTTTTTCTTTCCTCTCTCCTGCCTCCTCTTTCCTATCATCACCCTCCTTCTCCAGAGGTAAAATGGTCACTTGCAACAACATCCGCATAAGTCGCTATCAAAAGAAAAAAGACCAATTTCAGATCTCTTTCTCCCATCTCTCCTCATCTCCTCCATTTCTCCTCATCTCTCCATCTCCTCCGCTTCTCCTCATCTTTTCTCCTTCTTCTTCTTCTGACTCCTCTCATATCTCCTCGTGGTGCAGAGCCAAAATCCATAAAAGAATTATTTTTCTCTTTTGATTATTTCTCGGAAGCACTACACGCTTTCTTGCATCTCATCTTCAACAATTTATCCTGATCCCGCGCTTCCGCTATTAAAAGTCTCCCATCCCTAGTGGTGATGCTACGATCACTTCCAATTCTGCCGCTGATGCATTTACTTCGTTCTTTCTTCTTTTATTCTTCTCTGATGATCTTCTCCGAAAACTTTCGTCCTCGTTCCTTTTTCTCCCATCCTAATAACAAGACGTTGTGTATGTAATTTGTTCGCCAGTATTATCCATAAGTTGCTAGCAATTGAATTCTCGTTATGTTCCGCACTCACAGTGGAAAAAAAATAGTACAGAGGCAGCTGTCAGTCACTCTGGAGATGTATTTTCTGCTTCTTTGGTTGTGCTTCAATATCTGAAGAGCGTTACACGGTTTCTGGATGCCTCTCTTAAGAGGAGAGTGCAGAAGGGTTAACGCTGCTAATCAAAAGCAGTGTTGTGCACCTATGATCATAAAGACTCCATGTAGGGCACTTTGGACTCATGATCTAGGGCCCCCCAACGCAAACTCAAATATACTTAAAATTAAATACAAGTCGCAGATTTCTGCAGGGAGACCTTGACGATCTGGGAACAAATTCAATTAAAAAATGCATAGATCGATTTAAAATGTCTAAACATAACCTTACAATGGTAAGGCCATAATCATAACTGCCAAAGATATTAATATAATTAAAATTAGAGATTGTAAAGTGGATACTACAATGCCCTAACATTGGATTGGATTGTTTTACCTCTGAGCGGCACTTTTTTGCACACCATGGGCTAAATGGCCAGGCCACAAGGACCCCGAAGGCTCAGAGAAGGTTGGGGGAGAGGACCCACTGGAACAGCTGTTGGGAGACAGATGGTAGCCTCCCGTCAAGGCCATCCAGCGTGTTCTTTAACGTACACAGGGTATGGCTCTCCCGCACACGGAGCCACGGCTTAACGTCCCATCCGACGGACGGCGGCCTTTCCAAGCCCATCGGTGTCCCCTACTGACGGTGGGCAGGGCGGAGAAATTTTGCGGAGATAAATCTCAACGCTGACCCAGCTGGGACTCGAACCTGGAAACTACAGATTACGAGCCTGGTGCGCTACCGACTGAGCCACCCCCGCCCCAATGCCCTAACAAAGTATTAACAGAATTTCCGTATTATGTCAATGAGAATCAAACTTCGAAGCACTATAACTTCTACAATAAGCGTTTAATGGAAAAATGTTATTGAAGATAAAAAGGCCATAATCAAAATAAATTTTAATCCCGATTTTCAACAATATTCTTTCAGTATTTAAATATTTATCGAAGCTGGAATATTTAACAGTAAATTTTTCTTGTTTTATAAAAAGCACTCGTAATTATCTAATATTGAAATAATCATTGCGCAAACTTTTAAATTCTATTTTATTTAAATGATTTGAAACAATACTTGTTTTCTTTTAAGTTTCAATTAATTTTGAGCTAAATTCTTGCGATGCATTTGCTATTGTAAATTATTCTACATTTGATAATTCTTTAAATACTTAACAAATATAGTTGGAAATCGAGATTTAAAGAGATTTGATTGCGATCTTTAATTTTTCTGCACATTTGTTTCCATTAAAGGTATATTTTATAAGTTTATAGAGCTTCGAAATTACATTTCCATTAACTTAATATGAAAATTCTGTAATATTTTATAAGGCTGTATATTTGTCCAGCTACTTTTATTTAAATAAATTACCCTTTTGCTTCTCTCTAAATATATTATAGTGAGTCTTGAAGCTCCACTCAGTGCCTATGCTCTACTGCTCATTAGTAGAGGGTATAACATAATTTTCTCTTTAAATTAAAACTCAGTTGTATGGATGCAATTATTAATTCTTAGTATGGCAAGCAGCTGCTTGAGGGGGTATTTTTTTTTTATTTTAACCCAGAACATGTAGAGATTGTTCTGATCATTTTTTTTTAGAAAAGTCGGTTGTAAGGAAAAAACAACATACTCCCCTATCCCCCAAGCGGGGGTGGCTCAGTCGGTAGCGCGCCAGGCTCGTAATCTGCAGTTCCCAGGTTCGAGTCCCAGCTGGGTCAGCGTTGAGATTTATCTCCGCAAAATTCCCCGCCCTGCCCACGGTCAGTAGGGGACACCGATGGGCTTGGAAAGGCCGCCGTCCGTCGGATGGGACGTTAAGCCGTGGTGCCGTGTGTGGGAGAGACATACCTGTGCACTTTAAAGAACACGCTGGATGGCCTTGACGGGAGGCTACCATCTGTCTCCCAACAGCTGTTCCAGTGGGTCCCCTCCCCCAACCTTCTCTGAGCCTTCGGGGTCCATGTGACCTGGCCATTTAGCCCATGGTGTGCAAAAAAGTGCCGCTCAGAAGTAAAACAACCCAACAACCCAAATATCCCCCAAGCCAAAACATGGACATTAAGCAACGATCTCTTCCCTGTCCGGTGTGTCACCACACTGCTGGAAGGCTATAGTTGTTTTTTTTTTTCATTAATATACACTTTTAGAGTGAAAATACAGCAGCTGCATTCACCCAACTTCCTTGGGCTGGAGATAGATTCTGAGGTTACTACAAAAAGCGTCAGTAATCTCGCTCTTTGAAAAAGGGTTGACATCTGGTGTATATTATAAACACAGTATTTTGTATAGATATTAAAATATAGAAGTTCCAATATTTACCATGTTTACAGCTCATTTTTAACACAATTCGTCACTGCTTATGGGTTCAGGCTTTAATTTGTGCATCCAAATTCTCTAGTTACCATCCTGATCTTTGAAAAGAAAACGTCGTGAGGTTTCGAAAGGCTCTCTTCGGTGAAAAAGTAAAACTCCAATTGGTTTGGGAAAGCTGCCTGCGGTGAGAAAGAAAACTCCGATAGATTTTGAAAGGTGGCCTGCAGTGAGAAATAAAACTCCCCTAAGTTTCGAAAAGCTTCCCTAAGTTTCGAAAAGCTCACTTCGGTGAGAAAGAAAACTCCGATAGGTTTAGGAAAGCTGCCTTCGGTTAATACAGATAATTTTTAGAAGGCTGACCTCCATCTGACTGGACGCTAAACCGTGATTTGTGCAGAAGTTCCAAATCTTGTCCAACCAAAATATAAAACACGATGAATGGTTTTTCCCAAGGTTTCAACCTAACCTTATCCGCTATTCGGCAGATATCTTCCCGAAACAACTGCCTTACGGTTTCTTATATCTTGATCATTTAGCCTTTTAAGTATAAAAAAAATTCTGTTATGTATGTAAAACAATCCTACTATACCGTTCTCTACGCTTCATCAATATGCATAGATTCTTGCATTGTTTTTTTTTTCTCAACCTTTTTATTCTGTGTCACCCTTCTCACCTCACCCTTGTCCTTGACCTCCTGGAACTGTCACCACAAAAGGCGGGACACAAGTTCATCACCCTATTGGCCGTCCTAGGTGTGTTGCCTGATGACGTGAATGTTGCAATGCCACTTAATTCAACTGCAGCCACGTAATTTGCGACTTATCTGATTCGTAATTAAGTGCCATGTATGACAACAAGGACACAAAGGTTACATAGGGAGACAAAGACTTATAACTGTCAAAAAATACAATGCCTCCTTTTTGAAGGCTTAAAATCGGAAAAAATTATTTTAATCCAGTGTTGCAGTGGGTTCAAGGTTTCATTATCAGTGTGCCAATCTTTCCTCTTTGGCGTACCATTTCACGAATGGAATTTTAAGAATCCCTTGGTTGCAAAGAATGCATGGCATATTACAAAGAGATTTCTTAAATAAAAAAAAAATACCCCCTCAAGCAGCTGCTTGCCACAGAAGTCTGACAGGAGCCTGCCAGTTTATATGCCAGAGTAGAAGGTCTGTGAGGATGGCAGGCCCTCAGCAGAAAAACAACACAAACAGCCATGCCTTACCCGGGGCTCGAACCCAGGTCCCTTAGATCAGTAGCCAAGCGCGCTAACCACTCGGCCATGGGACGGCAGAGAGAAATGAAATTTCATTAATTAGGGTACGGCGCCTCTTTTCGGATAGGTTGAATGAATTTACACTTCCCTCTTTCTTCTCTTTCTGAGGAGGGGATTGGCTCAGTGAGTAGCGCGCCAGGCTCGTAATCTGCAGTAACCACGTTCGAGTCTCACATGAGGCAGTATCGAGATTTATTCTTCTATACCCCTACCCTACCATCGGTCAGTAGAGGACACCGATAGGTTTGGAAATGTCGCCGTCCGTTGGAAGGGACGTTAAGCCGTGGCCCAGTATGTGGGAGAGCCATACCTTATGCAGTTTAAAGAACACACAGGATGGTTTTAACGGGAAGCTACCATCTGTCTCCCAGCAGCTACTCAGTGGGTCCCTTTCCCCCAACCTTCTCCGAGTCCTCGGGATCCTTGTAACGTGGCTACTTAGCCCATTGTATGCAGAAAAAATGCCAGTCAGAGGTAAAAAAACCCAACCCGGGACGTCCAGAAATTTGTGGGGTGTGCTTGAGTTTTTCAGTAGAAATAGATTAAACGTTTCACTTCGACAGTAAACATTAGAAATTCATTCAAAAAACTCGTAAATTGTATATACGGTAAATATTATTTCAACTTGTTTTATACAGGAAAAAATATTTTGAATTGTAAAAAAGGATAAAGGGAGTGGTGGGCTCAAAAAGGTCGGGAACCACTGTTCTAAATCTTGGAGTCCTTGTGACTTGAAACTTTGTTATTTAACCCACGACGGAACAAAAAACATCACTGAATAATAAATAAATAAATAAATAAATATCCCCTCAAGCAGCTGCTTGCCACAGAGGTCTGGCAGAACCCTGTCAGTTTATACGCCATAGTAGAAGGTCTGTGAGGATGGCGGAACCTCAGAAGAAAGACAACAAAAAAATCTATGCCTTACCCAAGTCTCGATCAGTAACGAAGCACGGTAACACTTGCCCACGGAACGACTATTCAATAAATACTAACACAATTTAATCTACATTGCAAGTAAAAATTTTGAACACATAAAGTAAAACACATAAAGTAATAATTTTATTACATAAAGTAAAATTTTGAATCTTCTGTGGAGTTTTCTTTAAGAAGCTGCCAGTTTTTTTTTCCCTAGAAAATATTAACATTTATTTAAATAAATATAGAGCAAGAATTTCAAATAAATTAACTCTAAAATGACTAAATTGGGTATAAAAAATTTACGGAACCCCAAAATTTAAATGCCCTGCCTTAATACATCTCTATAAATCGAATCTAGCTCTGAGCTTGTTAATAAACCTAGGAATAGCAAAGTAATTATTAATATAAACAGAAAGAACACCAAAGTTAGTAGAATATCAGGTACTTAACGGAATTCTGAAACTTAATGCAGAGCATTTTTCTTCATTCCAACCGCAACTTTGGCTTTAATAAGAGAACATCCTAAACGTTATCCACACAATGTCTGACTCGAGAGCAAAGCCACGAATAAAATATTCAAATGAGATGCTCGGTAATAATGCTAGAGAGTCTCCGAAATAAATCTCGGACGACGTAATCTTCTCATAAGTAAGAGACGCCTTCGCTTGCTTCATATTTTCAGAGTAAATAACACAGCGGCATTTTCTCCGCACTCATTTCCTCGTATCGTCACCATCCGTCGTTTGTCTTGTTCCTCCGCATTCCAGCTTCTCCGCATCCCTGTACGACGGAGCACGCGCTACGATGAGTGATGGTCTTTTTGGATGTCTCCTCTGTCACGTCCTGGCATTCATTACCTTCCTATCGGGCAGTGAGATTTTGCAGGCTGTGTGCGCTAAAGCTTGTAATGCGGGAGAAAATGGGTAAATACCCGGGTGATGCGTTACACGCTAGACCTAATAAAACGGTTGATGGGAGTTATTCAAATGGAGGTTGGGGAGGGGGGGGAGGATAATTGCCAAGCGTCCTTCATTCTTTTAAATGGTTGCTAAAATGTTATTCTTAGGTTGCTTTTGAATCTAGTAATCCGCAGCTTTCTCTGGTTGCCAGGGATCAAATTGGTGGCGCATGTTTCTAGAGATTGGAGCATGTGATTTCTCGCAGTAGTGGTCGTATGAATCGAGTCGAAAGTAATTTACGGGTTTCTTTACTCGTGAGTGGACTGTGTACTGTTTTCGTATCTTCTAATTCGCAGGCCGCACATTTGGCTTAATAGTTTGCCCAATTTAAATCTAGCATATTTGTATTGATTGCCTCTCGCACATCTTATGTGGGGAGGGGGGTTGGGTTGTTTTACCTCTGAGCGGCACTTTTTTGCACACCATGGGCTAAATGGCCAGGTCACATGGACCCCGAAGGCTCAGAGAAGGTTGGGGGAGGGGACCCACTGGAACAGCTGTTGGGAGACAGATGGTAGCCTCCCGTCAAGGCCATCCAGCGTGTTCTTTAACGTGCACAGGGTATGGCTCTCCCGCACACGGGGCCACGGCTTAACGTCCCATCCGACGGACGGCGGCCTTTTCAAGCCCATCGGTGTCCCCTACTGATCGTGGGCAGGGCGAGGAATTTTGCGGAGATAAATCTCAACGCTGACCCAGCTGGGACTCGAACGTGGGAACTACAGATTATGAGCCTGGCGCGCTACCGACTGAGCTACCCCCGCCGCGTGGGAAGGGGGAGTGACTCAGTCAGTAGAGTGCCAGGTTCATAATCTGCAGTTCCCAGGTTCGAGTCCCACCTGGGCCAGGGTTGACATTTATTTTCGCAAAATCCCCACTGTGCCCTCGGTCAAAAAGGGAAAACCAGGTTCTTGGAAAGACCACCGTCCGTCGGATAGGATGCAAAGCAAGTGCCCCTTAAGCATTTAGAGCCATTAATTTTTTTTCACGTTAAAGAATAAGACTTTTCAGAGGACTTGATGGACTTGACAAGAGGCTACCATCTGTCTCCTAACAGCTGACCAGTGGGTCCCCTTACTCCAACCTTCTCTGAGCGGAGGGCACTTTTTCAGATTCACCCTGTATATTAGAAAATGTAATACTTTAAAATTGTGTATCTGAGAAATACAACAGTATATATATTTCATTATAACTTCAGTTCTAAGGTAAAAAAACATGTAAATGTAAAGTACTGCATATTCTGAGAATAAATTATCTATCTATCTATTTGTACAAACTTCGATTTTTAACGATACTTAGAGTTACTGACGCTGAAATATTTGACGGCAAATGCCACAGTTATGACGGTCCTAAATTCCATTAATAACTATTCCCTATCTTTCTTGATGGCCGTCCAGTGGCCGAGTGGTTAGCGCGCTAGGCTTCTGATCATAAGGGACCTGGGTTCGAGCTCCGAATCAAGGTCATGGCTGTTGTTGTTTTTCTGATGAGGTCCCTCCATCCTCACAGACCTACTATGGCATATAAACTGGCAGACTCTTGTTATACCTCTGCGGCAAGCAGCTGCTTGAGAGGGTATTTTATTTTATTTTTATATTTCTTGATTCATTAATTAATCTCCTTAAAAATACAGTTTTATTTTCCAATTCCTTACTCATTAGAAATGTCGGTTTTTGTTTCTTTTTTCTGCGGTTTTTTAAAGAATATAATTTTTTTCTTAGCGGCTCATTACTAAGTTTGGGTTGAAAGAGTCTGAACTAGAAGAGAATCAAACATATCGCCATTATTAAATATAGAACGCTTGTTTCAAGAGCTAATGGAGTTCGCCTCTTTTTGCGACTTTAGCACCGCCTAACGGTGGAAATGTGAACTAATGGACAATTCGGAAAATGCCAATCGTGGTATTTAACACCTTATCTAGTCCGAAAAGAATTTTTCTGTTGAAATAGTTGCGTTTTCTCTCCCACCCCTTTAAATAAGAGAGCAAATCGCTGCTCTCCATGTAAACCTCTTAACCTTCTTATTCTACTATCAAAATTTCGTGAGCGGAGATGTTTTAGTCGGTAGCGCTTCAGGCTGGTAATCTGCTGTTCCCAGGCTCGAATCTCGCCTGGCCCAAGGTTGAGATTTGTATTCGCCAAAACCACCCTTCCCTCGGTCAGTAGGGGAACCGATGGGCTTGGAAAGACTGCCGTCCATCGAATGGGATGTTAACCCGTGGCCCACTGAACAGGAGAGCTATACCCTATTGAAGAGCAAGCTGGATGACATGACGGGAGGCCTCCATCTGTCTCTTAACAGATGTCTAGTGGTCCCTTTCCCTCAGTCTTCTCTGAGCCCTCGAGGTCCTTTTGATCTGGCCATTTAGCCCATTGTGTGCAAAAAAAGTGCCGCTCAAAGATATAACAACCCAACCGTAACCTTTTACAACTTGCTGCACGATCAGCGATATTGTTTTCGATTGGATTTTACTTTTGATGTCCCTCTAGCTACGAGCGGGAACCTTTAAAGATCAAATATTCGCCTTTTCATGAGTGTGCATTAATATCTTGTTTTTGCTTGTGCAGCATGCCTTATGCAGCAACTCTTCTACCTCTTCAATAATCTTCAATGACAGTTATCGATATGGATTATAGACACTGCTGCGTAAGCGTCTGTTAGTTCAGAGGATCTGAAATTCAAAACTTCACCAGAGGAATAATATATCTCCTCTGGTGAATATGGAATGTTTGTTTTAAAAAACGAACTGTTTTTATTTTTTATCTTTAGTACCCTCTACTATCTGTACTATCTAAAGTCGCAAAAAGTGGCGAACTCCATTAGCTCTGAAAACAAGTGTTCTATATTTAATAATGGCGATATGTTTGTTTCTCTTCTAGTTCACAGGGGCGGGGGTGGCTCAGTCGGTAGCGCGCCAGGCTCATAATCTGTAGTTCCTAGGTTCGAGTCCCAGCTGGGTCAGCGTTGAGATTTATCTCCGCAAAATTCCCCGCCCTGCCCACGGTCAGTAGGGGACACCGATGGGCTTGGAAAGGCCGCCGTCCGTCGGATGGGACGTTAAGCCGTGGCCCCGTGTGCGGGAGAGCCATAACCTGTGCACGTTAAAGAACACGCTGGATGGCCTTGACGGGAGGCTACCATCTGTCTCCCAACAGCTGTTCCAGTGGGTCCCCTCCCCCAACCTTCTCTGAGCCTTCAGGGTCCATGTGACCTGGCCATTTAGCCCATGGTGCGCAAAAAAGTGCCGCTCAGAGGTAAAACAATCCAATCTTCTAGTTCAGATTGAGATTAAGATAGAGTGAGATTAAGTATACTAATAGGTATAATTACAATTAAAATAGGTTATAATTGCAGTATATATAAGCGTATCGAGATTTTGGGTATTTAGTGGTTGAATTAAGATCAATAATTAAGAGATCCGGAGAACTGGAATAACGTATACTTTTCTAAAAAATCCCTCCGGGACTTTTAAGAATCTATGGAGATTGTGGAGAAATAGGCGTATACACCTAAAGACTAAAATTAGACTGTATAATAGTTTGGTTCTTTCTAGGGTTAGTTATGGTAGTGAAACTTGGACGCTGTGTAAGCAAGATAACAGGAAACTAGATGCTTTTGATTCTAGATGTTTACGCAGTATCTTGGGTATTAGGTGGTTTAACTTTGTAACTAATGATGAGGTTAGGCAAAGGAGTCTGCAACCTCCTTTAAGCAGCATATTGTGCAGAGAGAGACTCCGCTGGTTTGGCCATGTTGCCCGTATGAATAATTATAGATTGGCGAATAAGGTTATAAACAGTGTGCCTAGAGGCCTCAGAAGGAGGGGGAGACCTAGGATGCGGTGGGCTGACAATGTCAAACAGGACCTTGTTAGAATTGGTGTGCAGTGGCCGGATGCAGCAGATGTAGCTCAGGACAGATATGCTTGGAGAATTAAACTGCGCGGTCTGGTTGGACCTCCGTAGCCCATGGCTGCTTGAGGATGATGATGATGATGAAACCAGAGACATAACCACATCCCTCACCACCACCATTGGAAATTTCTCTCACCTTTCCTCTAACAGTGAAGATTGGAACTAAAGATAGATTGGAAAAATGGAGAAAGTAATATTTTATTACTGCTTATAAAACGCAAAAGAATTTTAGAATTGTTTTATTTTTCTGCTAAAATAAAAGTATAAAATAATTTTTGCCCCCTACCCCTGGAAATAAGGAGAAAAATGAAAGCTGTCAGTGTAAATCTCTTGACTATTGCATTTTATCACAAAAATTCAAAATTTCTGGTATATATAGATCATTCGCAATATTAATTTAAAATTTTGCCATTTTCCGGTTTTTTCAGCCGTTAGCGAGCACTATAGAAGTTCATTTTTTATTTTCGACCATTAGCACCCTCTAACAGTGTAAATTCGAATTAATTGGACCATTCGGGAAATCCAAATAGTAATTTTTTTATTAGCATCTATAAAACAGAAAAAAAAATTTCAATTATATCTAAGAAATCATGGATTGGATAAATGTTTTATAGCCTATGACACTCCCCCTGGTCACCAAGCTTTCATTTGACACACAACACATTAGTTTGGCTCTCACTTTCGAAAAATATAGTGTAGCCATTGTCTTGTCAAATACACAAACCGGCAAATCAGCAAAATGATGAGTGAAAAACAGTAGGAAGATTAGTAAAAAGCATAAAAAGTTTTACTTATTAAACATTTCTGCAATTTTCATAACTTCGTAAAATTTTTCATTCATTTAAGTTCATTAAATGCATTTTATATACTTGATTTTGGTATTTTGTTGATTTCAAAAAGGCTTTCGACTCTGTTGATTGTCATAATTTGTGGTTGATTGTGAAATCATATGGTATACCAGACAAGTTAGTTAACATAATGAAAGCTCTCTATAATAACACTGAATCATGTGTGAGAGTTGGTAAGTCTTGTAGCAATTGGTTTAGCATTACTTCTGATGTTCGACAAGGGTGCATTTTGTCTCCTTTTCTCTTTAGTTTGGTTATTGATTATGTTATGCGAAATTCACTTCAAGGGAAAGTTTTTGGCCTTAAATGGTCTGGAGATACTAAAATTTCTGATTTAGATTATGCTGATGATTTAGCCCTTTTGGCAAATGATGTTGATGAGATGAACTCTTTCATTCGAGCTGTTGATGAAATTGGTAGTAGAGTAGGTTTGGTTATAAAAGAGAGAAAACTAAAGTGATGAAAATTGGTCAGGCAGGCTGTGATTCAGTCAATCTGAATGGTTGCAGTCTTGAGCAGGTGTCACAGTTTAATTACCTTAGGAGCTATGTAACTGATACTGGTGATGTGCAGCATGAGATTAACAGCCGAATAGGGATTGCTGCCGGGACTTTTAAGAATCTATGGAGAGTGTGTGGAGAAATAGGCGTATACACCTAAAGACTAAAATTAGACTGTATAATACTTTGGTTCTTTCTAGGGTTAGTTATGATAGTGAAACTTGGACACTTTGTAAACAAGATAACAGGAAACTAGATGCTTTTGATTCCAGATGCTTACGCAGTATCTTGGGCATTAGGTGGTTTAACTTTGTAACTAATGATGAGGTTAGGCAAAGGAGTTTGCAACCTCCTTTAAGCAGCATATTGTGCAGAGAGAGACTCCGTTGGTTTGGCCATGTTGCCCATATGAATAATTATAGATTGGCGAATAGGGTTATGAACAGTGTGCCTAAAGGCCTCAGAAAGAAGGGGAGACCTAGGATGCGGTGGGCAGACAATGTCAAACAGGATCTTGTTAGAATTGGTGTGCAGTAGCCAGATGCAGTAGATGTAGCTCAGGACAGACTTGCTTGGAGAACTAAATTGCATCTTCTGGTTGGACCTCCGTAGCTTATGGCTGCTTGAGGATGATGATGATGAAATATGTTTTTATAGTTGCACTCTTCAGCAAGTATCTCAGTTTAATTATCTTGGGAGGTAGTAACAGATATAGTACTGGTGATGTGCGGTATGAGATGAATAGAAGAATAGGGATTGCCGCTGGGACTTTTAAGAATCTATGGAGAGTGTGGAAAAATAGTCGTGTACACCTAAAGACTAAATTAGGCTTTATTAGTTAGGTTTTTTCTAAGGTTAGTTATGGTAGTGAAACATGGACCCTTTGTAATGATGAGGTTAGGAGAAGGAGTCATCAACCTTCTTTGAGTAGCATATTGTGCAGAGATAGACTGCGTTGGTTTGGCCATGTTGCCCGTATGCATAGCTGTACATTAGCAAACAGGATTATGAACAGTGCGCGTAAGGGTTTCAGGAAAAGGGGGAGACCTAGGAAGCGATGGGCAGACAATGTCAAGCAGGACCTTGCTAGAATTGGACAAGGTGGCCAAATGTAGCAGCAGTAGCTCAGAACAGATACGTCTGGAGAGGATAATTACACAGTCTGGTTGGGCCTCCGTAACCATTGGCTGCTGAGGATTTTGTATATATATGTATACGAGTCTTGGTTTTATATCAAAATCACTGAAAATGTTCTTTTCTAACCCATCAAAATTTTTACCGAAAAATATTCTTGAATATGTATGTAATAATAATTCGATACTTCAATCTGATTATATTATAAATAAAAATAAATATCCCCTCAAGCAGTTGCTTTCCACAGAAGCCTTTAAGTTTATATTCCATAGTAGAAGGTCTGAGAGGATGGCGGGACCTCAGCAGAAAAACAACACATACATCAGTGCCTTCCTCGGGGGCTCAAACCCAGGTCCCTTAAATCAGTAGCCAAGCACGCTAAATACTCTGCCAGGAGATTGCGTTGCTTTTTTTTATATTTGAAAGCATTGAGTAGAAAAATTCTATTTATTTCAAAGTATGAGAAAGAAAGTAGGAGAGTGTGTGACAACCTTGCTTGGGACGCTTTTAAAAAACTTTCATAATACTTCCTCTGAAAATTTTCAAACAAGTATCTGAAACAAAAAAATCATACTTAATAAATAGGCTAGTGTGAAAAAAAAAACATCCATGCGCCTCCCGAACTTCAACTCGGGATCTCCTGGTTATACGCTAGTTGCTCTACCGTTTCAGTCATGGCGGGGGGGAGATGAAAAATTTCCAACTCTGAAATCAAATTTTGCCAATTGGGAAAATAAATATTTTACATAAATTTAAATATATCTCTGTGGGGATTTAGTTCTGTCTGTCTGTCTGTGTGTGTGTGTCTGTCTGTCTGTCTGTATGTATGTATGTCGCCAACTCCGATTTACATTGGGGGGAGGAAATCTTTATCCCCATCCCTCAAAGCTACGCATCTGGGAGCAATTCACACTTGCATGCGAAAGGTTGTGATGGTTGTGCTGTGAAGCTATACCATGTGATTGATTCTAAGCATCAGGGCGATCTCAGCTTCGAAGCTGGATGGAAATAATCTCACCGCCGTAAGCAGGCAACCGATTTGATAGGAAGGAATGAAGCTTATTGAAATGCTATTCATTTGTAGTAGGTAGACAAGTGTGAAAAGAAACCACCCATCCGCCTCACAGACTCAAACTCGGCATCTCCTGGTTATTTGTCAGTTGCTCTACCTAGTTTATTGGTTGGGTGTTTTACCTCTGAGAGGCACTTTTTTGAACACAAGATTAATTAGCCAGGTCCTAAGGACTCCGAAGGCTAGAGAAAGTTGGGGGAGAGAACCGCTGGAACAGCTGTTGGAAGACAGGTCCATCCAACGTGTTCTTTAACGTGCACAGTGTATGATTCTCCCGCATACGGAACTACGGCTTAACATCCCATCCGACGGACGGCGTCCTTTCCAAGCCCATCGGTTATCCCGTCCGTTCAAATCCTTTCAAAGTTCATCGATGATGGACTTGGAAAGTGATGCCCATCGCATTCCCAAGTGATACCCATCGGTGATGAACCTCAGTCAGTAGGTCCATCACCATCGGTGATGAGCCTACTGAAGGCAGGGCGGGGAGTTTTGCGGAGATAAATCTGAACGCTGTCCAGCTGCGACTCGAACCTGGGAACTGCAGATTACGATCCTGGGGTACCTAGGGTACAGGAAGCAGTGGATGCGCTTCACTTCTTCCTATCAAATTATACATTGTGTCGTCTTCATCACTACCAAGATGGGGCGGGGGTGGCTCAGTCGGTAGCGCGCCAGGCTCGTAATCTGTAGTTCCCAGGTTCGAGTCCCAGCTGGGTTAGAGTTGAGATTTATCTCCGCAAAAATTCCCCGCCCTGCCCACGGTCAGTAGGGGATACCGATGGGCTTGGAAAGGCCGCCGTCCGTCGGATGGTACGTTAGGCCGTGGCTCCGTGTGTGGGAGAGCCATACCCTGTGCACGTTAAAGAACACGCTGGATGGCCTTGACGGGAGGCTACCATCTGTCTCCCAACAGCTGTTCCAGTGGGTCCCCTCCCCCAACCTTCTCTGAGCCTTCGGGGTCCATGTGACCTGGCCATTTAGCCCATGGTGTGCAAAAAAGTGCCGCTCAGAGGTAAAACAACCCAACCCACTATCAAGATATCATTTTTGTTCATCTTTAAATAACCCTCTTTAGTAAAAGATTCTTTTAATGACTATAACCACAGGAAGTGTAGGTGTAGAGTACGTGGAAGGGTGAACTCTATCGACGCACAGGATACTCATAGTTGAATAATCATTCACTAGATGGCAGCACATTCTCTTTAGGTTATTTTTATTCAAAGCTATTTGTCATTATTGATGCTGTTAGCAGTTTTAAAATATCCTTTTTTGAAATTCAGTTACGATGCTCTTATGCATTCTCGTATTATATGAAAATTCAGGACTTATAAGAGTTAAGGAAATATTGAACTATAATGGATTGCTTCTTCTATTACTATTATGGTTACTGAAAAATATTACTTCGCGTTTTTTTTTTCATCAGAACGCCATTTCACTTTTTTTTATTTCAGTTTTATTAAGTGAATAAACAAGCGATATTTATTATCAATAAGTTTTGAGTTTAAATGAATGTTCATAAATATATATAACTGTATTATTGTATGTAACGAAAAATTCTGAAAATTTGTTTTCATGGGTGTAGAGAGAGAAATTTATTTCACAAAACTAGCTCGTATTTGATTTAATAACTTTTTTCTTTATGGTGTGTTATTTGCCTTTAGAAATTTTTTCGGTTAAATTATGTACGAAACATTTTATCAACTTTTTTTGCGTGCCAAGTTGAAATTCTGTTTTTCAAGAGCCTATATTTTAATAATTAGTTGATCTTCCCTAAATGTTAGCAGCTAATTTGCATAGTAAATTTGGATGTTGGCAAAAATGAAAATGCCGTTCCAGTGGGTCCCCCCCCCAACCTTCTCTGAGCCTTCGGGGTCCTTGTGACCTGGCCATTTAGTGCCGCTCAGAGGTAAACCAACCAATCAATAAAAAAAGTGAAAATATTTTCTTGTGAATTGGACATTTTTGAATTATGCTTGAGATAATAAACCTTTTATTTGTCCCTAATTCTTCAATAATACCAATTATCGCAAAGTATTAACGTTCCATTATTTACATCTATGGAATAGTATTATACAGTTCCATTGACCAGAGCCCTGTTAATCATATCACCCCCAAAATATCATCTTAAATATGCTGCCGGATGGTTATGTAATTGGCGAGGCCTCGGTAATTGGCTACTGATTAAAGAGACCTGGGTTCGAGCCCGGAGAAGATATGGACATTTTTTTAGGTGTTATCTTTCTGCTGAGTTCTCGCCTTCCTCGTAGATTTTCTCTGTGACTTATTTATTGACAGGCTTCTGTCAGTAATGCACTTATCAAGGATTATTGCACATATTTTAGAAAAAATAATCTTGAAAAGATAGCAGCAACGCAGAAACCCAAACATTTCACCATATATATATATCTATTTTTTTCTTTATGATGGTGTATAGACCTATCGGTAACACATTTTACAAGGACTATTTCCAATATATTTTTTTTAAAAATATATTCTTAAAAAGATCACTTGAACGCAGGGGAAAAAAAAAATACACTTTCACTATTAGTTAGAGAATATTTTCAAAGAAAAAAAAAACATATATATATATACTAAAACGGCGTTTGGTTCAATCCAGTCATCCCTCACTCTTAATTTTTTGTTCTAGATCTGCCCTAAATTGAAACTTTGATATTTTTAACCTTAGATTACGTTCAAAGGGGAGAAGAAGGATTGTGATGTAAATTTCCACCTTAAAAAAATAATAAAAAGAAGCGATGATTTTTTTTCCCTGCCTGCTTATGTTAATGAAATAAAAATAGAAATGGACTTTTCATAGCTGTCGGATGTCTTCTCAATCTCAGTTTACTTATACCTCGCCATTGATTACACGTGCGGGAAAAAATGGAAACCGTTCTATATTATCTCAATAGAAAATCACATTCAGAGCTCAATACTTCTTCAATATCATTTTTAATGAAAAATGTATTTAAAGATAAATTAAAGATCTCAATCAAATATATCTAAATCTGGATTTTAAACAATATTTTTTCAGCATTTAAAGAGTTGTAAAACGCTGGAATATTTAACAGCCTACAAAAAAAATTGACCCCAAAATTTAATTAAAACACGAGAGAGATCATAATTGACTCTGTTGGAACTCGACTAGAGTCAACTATGTTCTCTGATTTCTTAACCTGTCTTAATGTTTTAATTTTTGGATTAAATTTTTTGTAGCCTTTTAAATATTCCATCGTTCATAACTCTGAATACTGAATAAATATTGTTCAAAATCGAGATCTTTAATTTATCTTTAGACGTATTTTTCATTAAAAAACATACTGAAGAAGTTATTGAAATGGAATTTTCTTTTGAGATAACACGGAACTGGTTCAGTTCCATTTTTCTTTCCAGTATCTGTCATTGTCCAACATAAAAAAAAATTCAATCATCAATAACACCACTATCTAACATCCTAATCACTAGACTCGAGGAAAGCAAGTAAGGCAAAACGATCGACTCATCCACCTGACCATGAAAATTCGATTCACTCAGTTTCCTTCTTTGGGTATTTTTATTTCGCCTGAAAATAGAAAAAAAAAAACGTTCCAACGACGTAGAATACAAAGAAACCTCACGTGTTGATTCATTCATAGATAGCTGTGAACAGAATCGAATTTTGATGAGTAACTTCCATTACTTCCTGTGCAGCTATGTTAAGGCTGCTTGCGTAGTATGCATCAAGAGCAATCCCTCCAGGCATTGACTCCGACGATTTCCATCCAAAGAATCATTCGCATTGAGCATTTATGATTACTTGATTTGGGAATCAAGTTTTAGTCATGAACGCGAACACGAAGCTATAATATCAACGCGACTTTCAATAATTCCTGTGTACGGAAGAACTGGATGACAAATTCTGTCTGACCCAACGGAAATTCCTTCTCACCAA
This sequence comes from Ryuthela nishihirai, assembly GCA_038380435.1. Classification (NCBI taxonomy): domain Eukaryota; kingdom Metazoa; phylum Arthropoda; class Arachnida; order Araneae; family Heptathelidae; genus Ryuthela; species Ryuthela nishihirai. Next base: position 45,451 of record JAWZYU010000418.1, on the reverse strand, counting down.
AACCTTACTGAATAAACAACATATTTGTGAACTTGCCTGTACACACGACTAGTCACTTTCTTTACAATTTATACAAAGCTTAATCCATTGTTCACATAGCTGTCGACTACTTGTGGGTCATATATTATTATTAGGCCTAACATTTTTTCTTTCGTATGCTAATGACCATCAGCGGTCATAATGTCACGACCACATTGACCACATCTCCACCTGCTTACTCCCGCAATAGAGAAGGTTAAGGTCAAATTAGTAAGGCGGATTTTCGCTTCACCAAACATGAGGGAATTCCCACTTTAACGATCAACCACGATTTGGAAAGCGGCGTTGTCACATGGCACTACGAGCTGACTAATGAGGGCATGTTTAAGGGCTGTGGTCGCTATTCTACCGCGGGTAACATAGTAACAGCGATGCAGCGTTCTCTGCATTCTTTGCTGCTGCTGTAGTGGGCGATAGCATGTACGAGAGGCGGTGTTACGTCTGGTTTAGGGGGCGAGGGACAAGGAAGGATGGATGCCAGATACGAGGGGAGAGGGGAAAGGATGCGACCGGGAACAGGGCGTTTCCAGAAGGGAAACTACACCTGGGGCTCATGATGCTTAAGGGATCATATACATATGACAATTTCCGAAGAATATTAATTTAATCGGTGGCTGAGTGTTAGCGTGCTTGACTGCTGCGCAACGGGACCTAGGTTCGAATCACGATAAGGTAGGGATGTTTCTTTTCGTGTGATGTCTTTCTGCTTTGATCTATTGAGGTAGGAGTTGGCATAGTTGGTAGCGAGCCAGGCTCATAATCATCAATTCTCAGGTTCGATTCCAAACAGTGCCTGTGTTGAGAGTTCCTAGATTCGAGTCCCAGCTGGGTCAGCGTTGCGATTTATCTCCGCAAAATTCCCCGCCCTGCCTACGGTTAGTAGGGAACACCGATGGGCTTGGATAAGGCCGCGGTCCGTCGGATGGGACGTTAAGCAGTGGCACCGTGTGCGGGATAGCCATACCTCGTGCACGTCTGTCTCCCAAAAACTGTTTCAGTAGGTCCCCTCCCCCAACTTTCTCTAGCCTTCGGGGTCCTTGTGACCTGGCCCAGCTGGGTCAGCGTTGAGATTTATCTCCGCAAAATTCCCCGCCCTGCCCACGGTCAGTAGGGGACACCGATGGGCTTGAAAAGACCGCCGTCCGTCGGATGGGACGTTAAGCCGTGGCCCCGTGTGCGGGAGAGCCATACCCTGTGCACGTTAAAGAACACGCTGGATGGCCTTGACGGGAGTCTACCATCTGTCTCCCAACAGCTGTTCCAGTGGGTCCCCTCCCCCAACCTTCTCTGAGCCTTCGGGGTCCATGTGACCTGGCCATTTAGCCCATGGTGTGCAAAAAAGTGCCGCTCAGAGGTAAAACAACCCAACCCTTGTGACCTGGCTAATTAGCCTTGTGCTCAAAAGAGTGCCACGCAGAGGTAAAACAACCCAACTCACTTCGTCGGTGAGAAATCGAGTCCCAGCTGGGTCAGCGTTGAGATTTCTCTCCGCAAAATTCCCCGCCCTGCCCACGGTCAGTAAGGGACACCGATGGGCTTGGAAAGGCCGCCGTCCGTCGGATGGGACGTTAAGCTGTGCCCCGTGTGCGGGAGAGCCATACCCTGTGCACGTTAAAGAACACGCTGGATGGCCTTGACGGGAGACTATCATCTGTCTCCCAACAGCTGTTCCAGTGGGTCCCCTCACCCAACCTTCTCTGAGCCTTCGGGGTCCATGTGACCTGGCCATTTAGCCCATGGTGTGCAAAAAAGTGCCGCTCAGAGGTAAAACAACCCAAACGCCCGAAACTGTGGGACTATTCCTCAAAGTATCAGTTTGTCTCGCTTAATCACATATCAATAATTATTGTTCGGCTTTCAGCTATTCCTAATTTAATTTGTAGTCTACGCTCAAATTGTGGTCATGTACAAGTAAGAAATTGTATCCTCTGCTACCATTCGAACATTTAAGGTATGTGCACTGAGTGATCAATGAACTATGACCCCCTCCCCCGTGTTATGTCGGAAAAACACTAGTCTCGAAGCTCTATACTTTTAATAATAAGCGTTTTATGCGAAAATGTGGCTCTAGTTAACGCTCTCTGTTATAAATAAAGAAAATAAATACCCTCTCAAGCAGCTGCTTGCCACAGAGGTCTGACAGGAGCCTGTCAGTTTATATGCCATAGTAGAAGGTCTGAGAGGATGGCAGGACCTCAGCAGAAAAACAACACGAACATCCATGCCTTAACCCGGGCTCCGAACCCAGGTCCCGTAGATCAGAAACCAAGCGTGCTAACCACTCGGCCACGGGACGGCTGTTAGTTTTATCTAAATATCGATTTTCAATAATATTCCTTCAGTATTTAAAGATTCTGGATGTTTGAGTATTTAACTAGAGCAACCTTAAACGAAAGAATTTACTTTTTAAGTTAATTGAAATTGAAATGAGAAGTATTTTTTCAAGCCACTTCATAAATAATTGTTATTTTAAAAGTGGAAAGTAATTCCATAGATATTCGTTTGATTATATATATATATTTCTTAGAACACATTTCTGCTTTGAAATGTTTAAACCTCCATATCTGCTTAAACACTAAAAGAATATTGTTGAAAATCGACATTCCTTTTTGATATCACTGAGAGAGTTAAATTATAATCAGGCACGTTTACTCAGCATAAGCTTATTTCAGAAGTTATAGATCTTCGAAATTGACTTCCCGTTGAGAAAACATGTTGTGGATTGGTATAATTCAATGACAACTGAGTGTGTATGTGTGCTCTCATAATTTTTGTAACCACAAAAATTAACCCTTCCCTACGAGATCGTTCACCTCGTGTTTTGCTACGTCACAAGTCTAAAGATATTGCGCTAAAAATGCACTGATTCCTCGGAATCCAGGATGCGCCAGTGACATTTTCTTATCAGCCTTTTCTATATTCAGAATCAGCTAATAAACAAATGCCATCTCATTCATAATCGCCTTTGAACGACATCTTCATTTTTAGACGGCCCCCTCTTCTTCCTTCACCATGTCAGCTATTCCCTCTCCCCCACTCCATTCACTTCAGTATCGCACGCATCCATTGTTGTAGCACGAAACGACGACAGCGCCGACAGTGGCAGCCCCTCTAAGCAGTAAAACGGGCGGGCGGTTTTTTGCCCTCTGGGAGAAGCCAAGCTTACGACAGAGTGCGTTGAAGAAGCTTGAGGCCGCTTCTCTGCTGCCCGACGGTCTCTGCTCACTAATACCAAATGATAAGATGATCAGTTTGGAACAAGCTGTGATGCCATATCTTTTACGCCGCCATTCGTTTGTTTCCTGTTTTGTGGCTGGTTTTTGGCTGCTGATCTTCGATCTGGCGTCGCTATCGTGAAACAGCAACAACCGCATCGTGTCTGGCCGAAATCAATGCCTTTATTACCGTCTAGGTTGTAGTAGTGGCAGTATTGTGTTATCTAAAGTGCCACATGGTTGGAACTTGTATTCAAACACTGACATCGACGTGTAACCTTTGGCGAGGAATGCTGCCTGGTACCAAAGAATCTTTGGCACATTGCTGTGAATAAGGAGATTGGTTGTGCAACAGTGTAGCCTCAGTAGCGGAAGTCACGTGTGCTCCCTGTGCGCCTAGCCGTTGCGCCGTGTATGACAAATGCCAGTGGTCATGCAACTTTATTGTATTGAGCAGCAGATGCAACAGCTGTGATTGTGTGGTGTTGTGGGTTTGGAATTCTCGCTTGGTTTTCCAACAGCATACGAACAGCAAGATACAATTGCTGAAGTAGAATTTGAGCATCTTTCTTGAGTTTCTGCCTTCCAATGTGTTTCATATATACCAGGATATGGCGTTCTTACAAACTAGAGAATGCAGTGTTCGGTAGGTAAGATTTTAATACGAGATAACAATATCATTTTTTTTTTAAATTAAGAACATAATAAGTTTGTTTTTAATTCTCCCTTTTATGTAAAGGAATCTTGTAATGTCAAATAATATGTTTGACGCGATTTGGAAAGAGAATCGACTTATTTCCACTTAAATTTGTTGCACTGATAATATCTTCAAGACTAAGATTTTTTAATCTGTAGCAGTTTTTATGGTAGAAAATTTTAAGCGTTTATTGAAAATAAAATAGTTCAAATGTTGAATTTCGGAAACTCTTAATATATATTATTGGACATGTTCTATATAAATAAATAGGCAGCTGCTTGACACAGAGTTCTGACAGTATAGCCTGTCAGTTTAATACGTCATAAAAGAAGGATATTCTACATATTTCGTGAAGAAATTAAATTGACTTATCTACATATTTTCTCTTTGTAAATCACACATATATTAATTCCTTATTTATTATGTAGTGACCTCTGTGGCAAGCAGCTGCTTGAGGGGGTATTTATTTATTTATTTATTTTTTTAATTATAAAGTTTTAGTAGTAATGGTTTGTACAAGTAAATCAATATTTCCTTGTATAAAAACTTTTCATTATTTTGCCGTCCCGTGGCCGAGTGGTTAGCACGCTTGGCTACTGATCTAAGGGACCTGGGTTCGAGCCCCGGATTAGGCATGGATGTGTGTGTCGTTTTTCTGCTGAGGTCCTGTCATCCTCTCAGATCTCCTACTGTGGCATATAAACTGACAGGCTCCTGTCAGACCTCTGTGGCAAGCAGCTGCTTGAGGGGGTATTTATTATTTATTTTTTTATATTGTGCAAAATATTGAAAGTAAAATATAATTTAAAAATTTTCGTGGCACAAACATTTTCTGAATGTGTTTATAACAAATTTAGATTGCATTGTTTTACCTCTGAGCAGGGCATATCCAGCTATCTCCCCTCCCCATACCTCTCACCAAGAATCCATTAGTGCAAATGCATATCCATTAGTGCAAATGCATATTCAGTAATACATACCAGGTCAGTTAATCGAAGTTTTACTGTGTGTCAAAACCGAGTGCATCCCCTAAGAAAATTTTCTGGCTGTGCAGTTCTTTTCAAATGATGGGTTAAATGACCAGGTCACCAGAATCCCAATGGCTCAGAGCTGACACGATTTGTTACTGACACCTACCCACTCCCCCCATGAAGAAAAAAATAAAAGCTATGAAATGCGGTTTTTAAGCGAAGTCTTAAAAATAGCCTACTTATTATGTATTTTTATAAAAAGTTAATTCCATGGCCATGGAATCGTTGACAATGTCATGCTTTCGTCTCCGAGAAGTTTTTTTTTCCCCGTAGACACAAAATGTTCAATAATAACATGCCAGATTTTCAGTTTTGTAGAACTAAACTCCACGCAAAATGATTGACATTTTTTTTATTTCCAATCTCATGCTCTAAAAGACATTCACATAGAACATTCCATCTCGACTCAATTTGTGTAAGCGACTTTTTTCCTGTTGTCACATTTAACCTGTTTCCTGAGAAAAGAATTTATTTTTTCATCCTACTTCCTCGCCATGTAGCTTTTCCCTTTTTACTTTTCCGCTTCTCGACTGGGGCCTCCATTCCAATAACTTCTTTTTTAGTTTTTTGGTGTTGTATCATCAGCTGCTTCATTAAATCAAATTCCCCAAATGGTACTAAGAAAAAAAACAAAAATAGATTGTTCCTCTGGCATTCCCATAAGCACCGACAATATCGTGAAGGAAATTTAGCCTTTCACTATCTACAAATGAAGTTACAACGTAAACATGAAAACAATCTATTCGTATTTCTAAGTTTCAACCTCAGAGCACTCCCGAAAGGAGTGCAGTCAATGACAACTAAGACTACTGGATAACTAAAAAAAAATATAAGTAAAAAAAAAAAACCCTCAAGCAGCTGCTTGCCACAGAGGTCTGACAGGAGCCTGTCAGTTTATATGCCACAGTAGGAGATCTGAGAGGATGGCAGGACCTCAGCAGAAAAATAGTAATAAAATCGATTTAATTAGCTTCTCGCCTTTTTATTAGCAGAAGTAGATTTTATTTCCCCAGAATAAAAATTCAGATTGTTAAAATTCTTTCTCTTAGTTCTGAAGACTCGACGAGACTAGGCATTCGGTTGTGGAAGAAATAATAATAATAAAATATATATGTATATAATTATATTATCACATTAATAGTAGAAATGTTGGAATTTACAACAATAAGAACGAAAGCTAATACACCATTTTTGGTATTTTAAAATAAAGCTTCAATATTATTATGATTTAATAATCATTTAATATTTTTTAAATACAATGTCACACTTTTAATCGACTTTGTCTTCTGGCAGAAAATGTAATAATACAAAAAGACTTATTTTCCTAGTTTTTTATCGAATTTTTCTGTCCTAGTTTTTATCGAATTTTTCTGCTTAGGATAAGATGGTTTCACCCAACGAATAGTTTTTATGGAATGAGCTTTCTATAATAAAGTAAGTTATGTTTAAGAATTCGTAATGTTTGGTGGTAATGTATAAAGCAGGAAAAAAAAAAACATTCGGCCATTCTGCCGTGAAGTAACTTGAACAAATAACTGAAAACTATGCAGAATTCTTAAAAACAAAAATTTGTTACCTTATTCTATGTCATATAATCTGACTAGCTCCTGTCAGACCTCTGTGGCAAGTAGCTGCTTGAGGGAATATTTATTTAAATGCAGTCCCGTGGCCGACTGGTTAGCGCGCTTCGCTACTGATCTTAGGGACTCAGGGTTCGAGCCCCGGATAAGGCATGGATTTATGTGTCATTTTTCTGCTGAGGCCCCGCCATCCTTTCAGACCTTCTACTATGGCGTATAAAGTGATAGGCTCCTGTCAGACCTCTGTGGCAAGCAGCTGCTTGAGGGATATTTATTTTTATTTATTTTAGACAACCATTTCAACAGTATAATAAAATAGATTCTAATAATTTTTAACATCAGTTTAAAAGCTGACTGATGAAAGTAGATATTGCAAGTTAAAGGTTAGGTTGGGTTGTTTTACCTCTGAGCGGCACTTTTTACACACCATGGGCTAAATAGCCAGGTCACAAGGACCCCAAAGGCTTGGAGAAGATTGGGGGAGGGTACCCACTGGAACAGCTGTTGGTAGACAGATGGTAGCCTCCCGTCAAGGCCATCCAGTGTGTTCTTTAACGAGCACAGGGTATGGCTCTCCCGCACACGGAGCCACAGCTTAACGTTCCAACCAACGGACGGCAGCCTTTCAAAGCCCATCGGTGTCCCCTACTGGCCGTGAGCAGGGCGGGGAGTTTTGCGGAGATTTGCTTCCGCTAACCGAGCTGGGACTCGAACATATTGCAAGTTAAAACTGCTTCTCTAGACCTGATATAATTATCGTCAACAATTCAACCGTTACTAAGTATGCGAATGAGAATTTCCTTAAATTCCATTATCTCTAAATAACATAACTCATCACCAAACCCTTTCGCATCAAATAATTTTGAATTTATCGTTAATTTTATGTTTTCCCTCAACATAGTTCCCACACTTTACCGACAATGTAGCCAATTTATCTATTATCGCAAAGCACTTTGCGGCTTCTTTTACGATAGAAGCCACCTAACGGTCTTTTTGCCCCTCCCAAGAGGATTACTTGGTTATCTGCTGTGAGTTGGGACAAAAGCCCTGCAGACCCGCAATTCCCTCCTCTACCAGTGCAGGAGGAGGAGAAGTAGAAGGACCGGACCACCCACAAGCATCGAGGTCCCTAGAGAGTCAGGGTCACGGCTGTCTGGCAGACAAGGCGGGAAAGCAGGTCACATATTGAGCAAATGTATATACAAGTGGAGTTAAGTGGCGAAATTTCTATAGACAATTGTTAAGTTTCAGAAACGGCTTATTTGTTGTTTTCATTAAGAATAACTGTTTTTTTTTTTCGTAGAGTTTTGTTTTGTTTTTTTTCTAATGTTTGAGAAAATTGGAACCTCCTTTTGAATTTTTGCTTCCGCAAGAATGTTGGCTTACGGTTTCAGGAATGTTTGGATTCAGGAGGCGTGGAAGAAGAAAATATAAACTGATTTTAATATCGAAACTCTTTAGAATAGTCGAAAAATAACCGATTGCTCTTGAGGTCTGATTGAGTGGCCTATTTTTTGTTAAAGCTACCCGTGATATTTATGTTTATTAATCGAAAGAAATATAATTCCAACTTGAATAATCAAAGCTGACAATCTCGAAAAGTCACCACAAATATTTTAAAATATGATGATTTCGTGCAGTTGCGGAATTGAGAAATTAAAGAGTAGTCATATAAATTGCACAAACCATGCTGAAAATGCAATACAGTAACAAAATTGTATTCTTTCATTTATTGTCATTCAGTATATTTTAAAACACTGGTATGCAAACTTTTTTTTAACCGTGACATCCCTTTTTAAATATTATTAACTTGATGTGACCCTTCAAACTTGGGGAGGGGGGGGAATGGTTCAGTCGGCAGCCCGCCAGGCAAAATTCCCCGCCCTGCCCACGGTCAATAGGGGACACCGATGAACTTGGAAAGACCGCCGTCCGTCGGATGGGCCGTGGTCCCGTGTGCGGGAGAGCCATAACCTGTGCACGTTAAAGAACAGGCTGGATGGACTTGACGGGAAGCTACCATCTGTCTCCCAACAGCTGTTCCAGTGGGTCCCCTCCCCCAACTTTCTCTATGTCTTCGGGGTCCATGTAACCTGGGCATTTAGCCCATGGTCTGAGCGGCACTTTTTTGCCGCTCAGAGGTAAAACAACCCAACCCTTCAAACTTTTTAACATTATATTGTGTTCATATAATTAGGGCTTTACGAGAGGCTTTCAAAAAGTTCTTGACATGCATCTGTGCAAAAACCAATGCACTATCTCGGCAAAACTTTGACAGTCCTTCAAAGAATTCCCCTCTAGCATCTGTGCAAAGTTGCAGAGATCTACGCCAATTCTGAAACGCCTGGTGGTTGACTCCTGTTGCGTCACTCTGAATGGACACATTTTGAAAGGTCTTGCAAAATTGTACTTTTTTGTTAATTTTGTGAGCCATCAACACAGTTGTTTTTAACAAGACACACCAGCTTTAGTGATTAAAAGAAAGGAACGTGTTTCGTCTACATAAGCTGCTTCGGATGTATATATAAATAAATAAATAAATACCCCCTCAAACAGCTGCTTGCCACAGAGGTCTGACAGGAGCCTGTCAGTTTATATGCCACAGTAGGAGATCTGAGAGGATGGCAGGACCTCAGCAGAAAAACGACACACATCCATGCCTTACCCGGGGCTCGAACCCAGGTCCCTTAGATTAGTAGCCAAGTGTGCTAACCACTCGGCCACGGGATGGCAAAAATAAATACCCCCTCAAGCAGCTGCTTGCCACAGAGGTCTGACAGGAGCCTGTCAGTTTATATGCCACAGTAGGAGATCTGAGAGGATGGCAGGACCTCAGCAGAAAAACGACACACATCCATGCCTTACCCGGGGCTCGAACCCAGGTCCCTTAGATCAATAGCCAAGCATGCTAACCACTCGGCCACGGGACACAAAAACCATCTCCTCTACCAATACAAAGGGATAGTACAGTAGGGGGGTAAGCCTACTGTACGTTGTTCACCAGGGTATTTGAAAAAACTTAGGTTCAGCACTCTCCTAAAAAATCCTAGGCTCACCACCTCCTTAAAAATTTAAGCTTAGCACCACCCTAAAAAATGCAGGTTCATCACTTCTTAAAAAATTTTAGTTTCAGCAACCCCCCTCCCCTACCTCCCCGTTTATTCCGAATAACACGGTTGCGTGCATGCCTTATATTTTAAAAAGCGCAATAGCCTATTGTTTACGTTTTATTTTCCTTCAAATTCCAAAGCATTTCTGAATATGAGAAATGAGATCTTGTTTTGCATCTTTTCTAATCACAATGTTATGCCCGAAACGAATCCAAATACTCGTACTCTTCTCTTTCCAAAAAGCCCGGATAACATCATCATCATTCACGTCATTTACCGTAATGGTCACTGCAGTTGGCTATCTCGAAGTATGCGGATAATTCCAGGAAGGCTTCGAGATCAGGTGCGCACGAAATTGCCAGAAACCTACGATCATTTTACAGACGGGTTCTTCAAACAGGTTTCACGCTAAAGTGAAACCAGACCTCAACATCAGAAAAGGCTTCCTATGGCAGTTGCGGACAACAAAACCTTAGCTATGCGAAAAAGTCATTGAAAAAATCTCGCGAAGGACGATCACTTCTGTCTACTTTTCCTTTTACTTCAGAACATCACTTTCTGTCTACAGTTCTTCACTTCGGTTGATTTCTTTCCGCCTTTCTCTCATTAACAGTTTCAAAATTACAATAACACCAAAAAAAAAACCGATATTTAATTTGTTTTGACGTATTTAACGACCCTTTTGTTCCGTTGCTGGTGCGCATTGTCATCGACCTACTTTTTCTTCTACAGGAAACGACGTCATCAGACACTAAGCAAATGTCCTATCCCTCTACTTTGAAAGCTTTGTAACGGGAGACCCTCTGCAGTATAGCACCACGAATATAGCGCCAAGATCGCACATGTTTAACCATAACGGACTTCACCTTTCTTTAGTATCTCTGGACCACAGCGGATACGCTAGAAGAACTCTTTTCACCATCTTGTATGGTAGTTAGCTCTCTCTCTCTAACCGTCCTTGCGGGAGGAAAGTGGACTCCCCCCTACCCTGCACCCACTTACAACCTCTATCTTCCTGTACCTAATTCCTCTGCTCATCTAATGCCCTGCCTTGTGTCAGCATCATTACTCGTAAAGGATCAGAGGAGCTAAGAGCAAGTGAGGGAGGAATTCATGACAGCTCATGCATGAGTACAACGTCAAAGCGTTTGGAAGGAGGCCCCGACCCTCTTGACCCATATTGTAGATGGATGAAAATAGGATATTCCACGCCAGTGTCTTGTTCTATGTTACTGGCTGCATGTAGTGTGATGGAGCTCATGATGATCGTCACATTGTTCTCTGTATGTGGAAAAGAAAAAGAGCAAGCTTAAAGCAGACATGACGCAAGTAAACCCTTTGACGTAACTGTGTCGGTCTCACCAAATTGGATGTAATTGGAAGGGAGAAACGTCCAGCGTGTTATTAATGCTGAGAGAGAGATTCTTCCCATCTTGTTAAGATCCCCGTGTCAAAGCCTCCTTGGAACTTTCGGCCAGGCCTTAAGTGTACTGTCTTTCGTGTTCCACTTTCTTTCAAGGCAAAAGGACGATAAAAATTTTAAATTATAGACGTTGTGGCGATTTTATTAGCTTCGCATTATTGCTCCAAGGTTCTGATTATGTGAGAGTTTAAGGTTAAGTGAAGTACACCCAATTCTGTTTTTGCACGGTAGATAGGGTTCCCGAAAAAACCGTGTAAAAGAAATACAGTGCATATGAAAAAATAGAAGATTGATTCCAGACGTAAAAACCCAGTACAAATAATAAGTTGTTTTCAAACAAATCATATCAAAATTTTTGATTAAATCTTTATTCGATTTTTATTCATTTAAACACATATTTTATTTTATAAACTTATAAAGGATAATTATATATACATATATAAATTATTCTTCATAAAGAAAATAATATGTCACTAATTCAAGAATACAAAAGTGCAAAAAAATATAACTTTTACATATGCTTATTAACTAGATTTTATTCGTTTTCACTTTCTGATAATAGACGCATTTGTTTGCGTAAGAATGGAATTAAATCACTTTCATCGCTTGAAACATCTTGGTTGTCGTGTTGGGACGGGGTGGCTCGGTCGGTAGCGCGCCGGACTTGTAATCTGCAGTTCCTAGGTTCGAGTCCCAGCTGGTTCAGCGTTGAGATTTGTCTCCGCAAAACTCTCCGCCCTGCCCACAGTCAGTAGGCTCACAGTCCCGATGGGCTTGGAAAGGCCACCGTCCTTCGGATGGAATATTAAGCCGTGGTCCCGTGTGCGGGAGAACCACACCTGTGCACGTTAAAGAACACACTGAATAGCCTTGACGGGAGGCTACCATTTGTCTCCCAATAGCTGTTCCAGTGGGTCCCCTCCCCCCAACCTTCTCTGAGCTTCGGGGTCCATGTGGCCTGGCCATTTAGCCCATGGTGTGCAAAAAAGCGCTGCTCAGAGTTAAAGCAACCCAATCCGTCGTGTTCATACCCCAATTGTGAAGCGCTCTCTGTGGCATGAGGAATCAAATTATTACTTGTTTCCAGTGATTCTGAAGTTTGATTAGTTTTGACAACGAACTCTGTAATCAATCGTTGAGATCCTGCTTCGACTAGATCTTTGTATTATTCTTGATAAAGCGCCGTACATGATTTCAGTTCACGTTTAAACTGCTCAGCTCGTTCGACAATGGGATCATGTGTAAGAAAATGACTTTCCAACTTACTAGCCATTTGAAGCGCTTCTTTAATTAAACCTGCAGTGAGGAACCTCTTCATCACCATCGCTTTTTTCTTTTTCATCAGGAGTCTCAAGGACAACTTCTATTGTTTCGTCTTCGCTGAGAGCTTTGTCAACCAGCAATTCCACAATATCTGCAAACGATAAATCATCGAATCCTTCTCCACCAACTGCCTGTGCTAAAGTGATGATATTAGGATATTCAGTCGTATTTGGGGATCTTTGGTTTTTAGACATTCTGGCCAAATAGCTTTCCAGCATGCCTTTAAAGTTCATGGTTTTATTCTGATAACGTCAATCCAGCATGTTTGATGCAATCTAAAATAGAAAATTTCTTTCACACATCAAAACTGTTAGTGTTTTATCCTTGTCTAGTTTATCCAAAATGTATTGGAATGTTCGTCTTACGTAGTAAGTTTTAAATGTGGCAATTATACCCTGATATTAGGGATGTCGTATTAGGCGGCAGAAAACAAAATTGTACATTTGGGTGTTCCAAAACAGGATGGCCAGGCGCATTGTCTATAATCAATAGAACTTTAAATTCGAGAATTTTTTCCTTCAAATAGCGTTTAACTTCTGGAACAAAACATTTATGGAAACGTTCATTAAAAATTTCTTTTGTAGGCCAGGCTTTTTTGCTTGCTATCAAATACACTGTCAATTTATTCAAATCTACACCTTTCATTGACCTTGGTCTTAGGGATCGATTGATGAGCAGCGGTTTTAACATACGATATCCTGAAGCGTTGCTGCAAAATAGAAATGTCATGTGATTCGTAGCTGCTTTAATGCCATCAAAAGTTTTTTGTGATGATACGTAGGTTCTACTCGGCATTTCACATGAAGATGGTGGAGTGTATCCACCATCTTCAATGATTTGGGCCAATTTTGAACAAAATTCTTTAGCAGCCGGGCTTATCTGCAGATGCAACTTCACCTTTTATCTTTACATTATGAAACGCGTGTCTTTGAAGAAATCCTGCAAGCCAACGTGTACTTGCAGAAAATTCATATTTTTTGTTTAACTGAGCTGATTGGTTGGTTCTGTTTCTTGTATCTGCTTATATATATTCGTAATGCCATCTGTGTGATGGTATTTCCGTCTAGAGGTATTCTTTTTTGCGAGTTATCTTCTATCAACATTACTAGTGACTTTTCCATCTTCACTTTTACAATAACTCTCGTGTACGATGTCAACTTGACGCTCAATTTTGTCCCAGAAAGCACAGATTTTTTAATAGCATCATCATTTTTCTTGATGGTTCTTAAGGTAGCTTCGTCCAAACCAAAATATTTACCTATGGATGTTGAACCTTTTCCAGTTGCAAGACGATCTAAAATTTGGATCTTAGTATCCAAAGAGATAGCTTTCCTTTTCTGCTTTTGTATAGTTGAATTATCCGACATCGTGGTAAGGCTTACGAAAAATATTTGAATTTAGTTAATAAATCAGATGAAAAATTGTAAATTACCTATCAGCAAAATTTAATAAATTTATTTTACACAACACAAAACTTCAAAAAACAATTTTTTTTTCGATTTCTTCTATTAAACATCTAAACACTGCTAACTTTAAACACGAAATGAGAGACCAAGACTAACGTATGTGTTGAAGATAAAAATTGAGGGGAATTCCCGGACTCAATGTTGCCACTTTATTCCGAATTAAGTAGGTTTTTACAATTTTTCCATGAAATAGAAAATAAAATAGAGAAAACTTGTGTAGTTTTTATTTTGGGAATTTTAGTGCACAAAATGTGTATCTATAGTACATTTCCAAAATTAAAATTACTTCGAAAAATGTGACCATAAAAGCGGCATCTTTGTTATAAATGTAAATTCTAGGAATTTTTTCTTGAATAGGAATATTTTTTCAGAATTAAATTAAAATAGAGATTTTTAAAAAGACGCCATTTGGACCATGTTAGATCAAAATAAAACGTGTAAAAAGAGAATTGGAATTTTTTCCTAAACCTGTTAAATTAAAATCGTGTAAAAAAAAAATCCGTGTAAAAGCAGAATTGGGTGTATTCTGCTGCAGTGAAAAGTTAACCTAGGTGTTTTTTTTTATAGTGGATGTTTGTAGAAATCTTTCTCTTTAATCATCTCTCTTATGGCGATTTTATACAATAGCACCGTAATATTAAAACTTCGTCAGTTGTTGCCTTAAGTATCTGTTTCATACATTTTTTTTCGAGTTGGGTTGTTTTACCGCTGAGCGGCACTCTTTTGCACCAATGGCCAGATCTCAAAGACCTCGATGGCTCAGAGAAGGTTGGAGGAAGGGGACCCACTGGGCAGCTATTAGCAGACAGATTTGGAAGCCTCTTGCTAAGGCTATCCTGCGCGTTCTATAACGTGCACAGGGTCAGTTCTCTTGCAAATGGCTTCCCTTTGACGCTCATCAGACGGACGACTGCCTTTCCAAACCCATCGGTGTCAGCTTTTCGAACGTTTTTCGGGCTCGGAGTTTAGCAGATATAAATCTGAACGATGGCAAAGATCAGACCTCTGTGGCAAGCAGCTGCTTGAGGGGTTTTTTTTTTATTTATAATTTTTTTTAGTTATCCAGTAGTCTTAGTTGTCATTGACTGCACTCCTTTCGGGAGTGCTCTGAGGTTGAAACTTAGAAATACGAATGAATTTTTTTCGTGTTTACGTTGTAACTTCATTTGTAGATAGTGAAAAGCTAAATTTCTTTCACGATATTGTCGGTGCTTATGGGAATGCCAGAGGAACAATCTATTTTTGTGTTTTTTCTTAGTACCATTTGGGGAATTTGAGTTAATGAAGCAGCTGATGATACAACACCAAAAAACTAAAAAAGAAGTTATTGGAATGGAGGCCCCAGTCGAGAAGCGGAAAAGTAAAAAGGGAAAAGCTACATGGCGAGGAAGTAGGATGAAAAAATAAATTCTTTTCTCAGGAAACAGGTTAAATGTGACAACAGAAAAAAAGTCGCTTACACAAATTGAGTCCAGATGGAATGTTCTATGTGAATATCTTTTAGAGCATGAGATTGGAAATAAAAAAATGTCAATCATTTTGCGTGGAGTTTAGTTCTACAAAACTGAAAATCTGGCATGTTATTATTGAATATTGGTAGAAGATGATTATTGATATATGGTAGAAGAGTAGAAAGTGGTACAAGGATAACACTAAAAAAAAGGTTTGAATAATAATAAGTCTCTGATGGCAGACAAAATGCGTGAATAAGCCATATTAAGAGAACAAAACTGACGATTACTTAAATGAGTATTAAGTGTTAAATAGAAGAGTAAACCCTCCTTCTAAGCGCTGGAGAGGAAGGAAAAAAAGCTAGTTTTGAGTGAAGGATATTCCTCTTAACTAGATTATCACTTCTGGCTCTGTTGATAAATTATATCTGATACACGTAATCAGTTTTCTCTGGATAGATGAAGCAAGATTACACCGATACAATTATCTGTAAACGGTGTCTTTTGACAACAGAATATTTCAGTAGCATTCCGTAATCGATTAATATGGTGCTGCATTTAACTGCTTAAATCGAAACCGCAACCGAATGGTGAAAGTGATTAAAATCTATCAATAACATGAGCAATAAAATCCATCAGAAATGAAATAATGAACACTTCCTCCTTTACTCTGCACAAGGGGAGAGCACTACGTTTTGCAAGAAAGCTTCTGATTATATTAACTCTTGATAGTGAAAGAATGCTATTGAATCTTGCTGCAAAGCAAATGAAAAAATACTGAATCTATATCATTTCTTTCAATTTTTTAACCAATTTGTAGGTGCATAACTAAAGATTTTGCGAATTCATAAATAAAAAATAAAATAAATACCCCCTCAAGCAGCTGCTTGCCACAGAGGTCGGACAGGAGCCTGTCAGTTTGTATGCCAAAGTAGGTCTGAGAGGATGGCAGAGCCTCAGCAGAAAAACGATACATACATCCGTGCCTTACCCGTGGCTCGAACCCAGGTCCCTTAGATCAATAGCCGAGCGCGCTAACCACTCGGCCATGTGTCATAGTACTCACGTAAACTGTATATTTTTGTTTTTTTAATCATAATATTTTCTTGATTCCGTAAAAATATAGTTTTTTCTCCAACTCATTAGAAATGCATGTTTTCGTTTTTAAGTAGGGAATTTTTCCTGCTCTTGCAGAATATAGTTGTATTTTTTCCTAGTGTCTCTTCACTAAGTTTGGGTTTGGACGGGCTTGTTTCAAATAGTTTATTGATCGGGAATTAAAAAGCTATTTTGATTTCTGACGTAAACGAGCATGCAAAATTAAAAAGTACTATTAACTAAAGTTTGGAAGAAGAGAAACAATTTGCTCGTGATTCTTTTTAGGTGTGACAACTCTTGAAATAATCGTAGAAATGCTCTTCATCTGCCAGAGAAAACTGATTACGTGTATCAGATAAATGTAGAAGCATTCTCTCGTGTTTTGGTTTTGAAAGTGCGCGTTTTTTTCAGATTCGTTGTTAGAAATTCTGTTTTTCAAACGTATTTTAAAAGTTTGCTTCTGTATTAATGGTTTGTTTCGTATGAAACAGCCATTTAAAATTCACGAATACTCTTTGATGGATCATCCAATGAGGGTTACATGAGAGAAACACCTTTAAAAGCCTAACGGGTCAAGGATTGGGTTGTTTTTACCTCTGAACTGACATTTGTTTTGCACACACTGAGCTAAATGATCGGGTCACAAGGACCCCAGGTCTCAAGGAAAATTGGGAAGGAAACCCACTACACAGTTTTTAGAAGATAGATGCAAGCCTCCTTCAAAACCATCCCTCATGTGCTTTGACGTGCACAGGGGATGGGTCTCTTGTACGCACGTGGACAACGGGAATGAGCACGTGGACAACCCATTAAACTTCTCCAAGGCAATCAGTGTGCCTTTTCTGATCGAAGGCAGGGTGAGAATTTAGTGGTGATAAAATCTGAAAGCTGGCACAGGCAGAACTCGAACCTGGGAACTGCAGATTACGAGCCTGGCACGCTACCCTGACTGATCAAGGAGTCAGATGCAACGAGGATCGTATAGTATAACAAAGAATTCGTCAGTCGGTGTAAATTGTCATAAAAAAAAATTTTGAGAGCCGACTATTTGTTTATAATAGTTTCTGAAGTACACATATCGGCCACTGAATGAAATGAATTACTTATGAAACCAATGAAACCTTTATGCAGATGTACGTAAACGTCACTTGCGCAGCGTATATACAAAATACGTGGTCACGTGCATCACCACGTGATCTAGGCAACTATTTAAGATTGCTGCTCGAGTAATCGTAGTAGTGTTGATCAGAATGGGAAAAACAAAGGATCTTTTGGGGTCGATGAAGGGCTTATTGTGGGTGCCCGTCTGGCGGGAGCGACGATTTTAATAACAGCAGAGCTGACTTCTCAAAAGGTGATATATCTTGGGTTTTTAATCAGTGGAAAAATAACCCACATTGCTTCTCTAAGAGGCGTAAGTGTGGCGCGACGACAATCTGTCAGGAGCGAGATCGCCATCGTCAGAGAAGGTTTGTACGGAGAAACAGGACTTCCTGCGTGCAGCAATTGACCGAAGCATTCAATGAAGGCTGTTCCTGATCCATATCTCAGCGAACTATGCGCAGGGAATTTAAGAGGATCGGTATTAGCAGTCGCATGCCTATACGGAAACCACTTATTTCTTTGAAGAACCAGAAAGTTCGTCTACAGTGGTGTCAGGAGCACCGTGACTGGACGCAGGAAGACTGAAAAAAAGTCGGATGGTCCGACGAGTCTCGTACACCTTGTTCTGTACCGACGGTAGGCAGAGAGTTTGGCGGGAGCCCCATGAAGCACTGGACCAGCCTTGTAAACACAACTGTAGGTTCTGGAAGCCGCATCATGGTGTGGGGCATGTTCTGTTGGTACGGAACAGGTCCTCTGATATTGCTGGAAAGTCTGGTGTCCTCCAAGGATTATCTGAACTTCGTTGCCGATCTAGTCCATCCTGCAATGTTGATTTGATCTCATGACTATTCAGTAGGTGACGGCTGTTTCATGGACGACAATGCTACTGTCCATCGCGCAAGATGTGTTCAGCAGTGGTTCAGCGAGCATGACAGCGACTTCCACCATCTTCTCTGGCCACCACAAAGCCCGAAGCTGAATCCCATTTAGAATGTATTGGACATGTCAGAAAAACAGATCTGGGAGCAAAGTCCTCTTCCGTCAAATCTGAGCCAGTTAAAGAATTGTCTGGTGAACGCCTGGTATGCTGGAGATGTAAAGGCACTCCAACACCTTGTGGAATCTATGCCAAGCCAATACGTGCTGTAGTTCGGGCTAAAGGAGGTCCAACTCGGTATTGAATAAAGATTTATAATTCAGTGGCCAATGTGTGCCCATCTTAACACATTGACTGCCATATGAATCGTATACGATTCGCACTTGTTCTAGACTACTACGCCGAGCGAATATTTGCTTCACATCTGGGTTTTTAGTTCGGGGAGCATAGTTCACCCATGATTCGTAATATAATAAATTGCTTATGAGCGAAAGTGTGGCCCCACGAACAAGTCAACATGTTTAACTAGACAGTACTGAGCAATGAATAGACATGTTCCCGTATTTAACATGTCTGGAACTGCAGATTACGAGCCTGGCGCGAGACCGACTGTGCCACCCCCGCCCCAAATAATTCTGTAATGGTCTCATTTACGTAATATGTAACCCTCCGATTCGGATACCATGTCGAATTATAAATTGTTGCCTCCGTTAGTCCTGCAATTCTTGCGATAACAACGATGGATGTTTACACTCAGTCATTACGAACTCACAAAACTTCTTTGGCAAAGTGTTTTTCAGGAGTAAATATTCCATTTCGAGACTTCCTCTAGGCAGGCAGCTTTCAATTAATGGCCTTCCAAATGGGTTTTTGATTCCGACACTCTCTTGCCTCTGAGTAATCCTCTAAAAATTTCTAAATACTGACAATGCCAAAACAAAACTGAAAAAGACAAACGAGATCCGTATGATTCACTTCCTCAGTTGTCAGACGACTTTTGCGTGCAAAAACAAAACAAAAAAAAAAACCTCGAGCAGTTTCTTCAGAAAACTGACAGGAAGCTTGTCAGTATCATACTGATATATATATAGTACATATCATACACCACAGAGGATAAGGGGAGGTATTGGATCAGTCGCCAGTCTCGTAATCTGCAGTTCCCAGGTTGGATCCCCACCTGCGCATTTATCTACTGTAACTCCCGTTGTTGTGCCTTCGTGAGAAATGAGACACCAATGAGCTTGTATAGAACGCCTTCAATTGGACAGGACTTTAAACCCTGGTTCCGTGTTCAGGAGAGCATACCCTGTGCACGTTAAAGAATGCGATGGATGGCCTTGACGGAAGGCTTCCATCTGTCTCTTAATCCACTGTCCAGTGGGTTCCCTTCTCTCATCCATGTCTGAGTCCTCGGGGTTATTGTGACCTAGCCATTTAGTCCATCTGTGTACAAAAAAATTGCCGCTCAGAGGTGAAACAACAATATCGCAAAGCAGATATGTGAGGAAGACGAGGCTCAACGAAAAGTCAATGTTTAATCCACGACTCTCACCCCAGGTCCCCACAGACAAGTACACAAAGAACTCTGCCACCATCAAAGTGTAGACAAAAAGGTCAATTCGGAAATGTAAATTCCTCCTCTTCTATGCATTCCCACGTAGCTCTAATGGGGCCCGGATTTTGATAAGCAGTTGGATTTGGTAAGCATCAATAGGCATCGGTCTGTGGATGTCTAAAGCACTGGGCCGAAGCTGAATCAAGGGAAAAGGACAGACTTCTCGCCCCATCCCCTCCACATCTACAGCCCCCTTTCCCAACTTCTGTCCCCCTTCCCCCCCCCCTCAAGGGAGCAGTTGATTGCCAAGATACGTGATACTCTCTTCCGACTCCGAAATTCGATTTTCTCAAGCATCGCTTTCTTCCCTCCGCTGCGTCTGCTATCGATTGGATGATTGAATATGGAGAGCGTAGCTTTGTTCCTTTCCACTTCACTCAATGGTTTTAATGTCTTTTACTTAGCACGTAGTCGTCGAGTTCTTACTAACATCAGAGATTCGATAGCTGCGTGCTTCAATATTTACCTCTCCTCTCTATATCTCTTCACATCTCTAGATTCTTCTTTTTTTACTTTCAAGCAGCTTGTTTTCGTAGAGGCCGGGTTCTTTTAAAGGCCACTGATCTGAAAATAAATCCGACGAAGAAAGGTCACGCAGTACTTGTGGGATAATAGTTGTTTCTAAAAGCGCTAAGTTTCACCTGATAATACCTGAAAATGATTAAAAAAAAGCGCTATAAAGAACTTTTGAGTAAATCGATGCAATGAAAGCAAACTGATTTTTAGAGTTTGCGCTTTGGGACGGTGTTTTTTCCCTAATGGTTGCATTTTACACTTTTTCAATCAATATCTAGCAACAGGGCAGGATATAAGGGACCAGTTAGGTAAGGTAACAAGGATGGGACATTCAACCTCTTGGAGGACGGGAGTGGCTCATCAGCAGCGTACTAGAGAGATTCGAGAGCTCTGTGCTTCCCACTGAACTTGTAATCCCAGATTCGAGCCCCAGAAATGGCGTTGAGATTTTCTCAAGAAAATTCCAACTCTGCCCTCGGTCAGCAGGAATATCGATGGACTTGAAAAGATCGCCGTCCGTCGGATGGGATGTTAAGTCGTAGTCTCGAGTGCGAGAGAGCCATATCTTTGTACACATTAAAGAATACGCTGGATTGCCTTGACGGGAGGCTCTCATCTGTCTCCTAACAGCTGCAGTGCACCAGCAGCAAACACGAGCACACAAAGCACATTGCCGACTGCAGTGTGCCAGACTCGAAATCATATGTTCCCAAGTTCGAGTCCTAAGTGGTGAAGCGTTGAGAATTTTCTCCGCCAACTGCGAGAAAGGGAATATTGAAGGGTTTAGGAAGGTCCCCATCGCTCGGATGAGACGTTAAACCTGGGTTCCGTGTGCAGGAAACCCATACTCTGTTCACGATAAAAACACGCTGGATGGCTTTGACGCATCCCCCCCCCCCAGTTTTCTAGTGGGTCGCTTTGTCCCAAACTTCTCGGGGTCCATGTGACATGGCCATTTAGCTCATTGTGCTAAAAGTGCCGCTCAGAGGTAAATTAATAGGAACAAAGGCAAAAGAAGCATATATTTTGCGAGAATATTGTTTAAAAGAACTTTAGAATGGAGGAAGAACATATTATATTTACCTTCCGTTCTCGTTTGCACTGTTTGGCAAAGATGATTTCCAAAATAATGAACCAGAACGCATTCTTATAATCTTTCCTGAACTGAAGGCATTTCCACTCCGAATTTTTGGATAGACTCTTCGACCAAAATAAAAAAAGTCAGAATACTTTTTTTTAAAAGTTAAGATTAGAAGAAAAATTAAAGGACGGCAAGAGACTCGATTCAACCCGAACGCTGTATTACACGATATAATTTTTTCCTAGTGGTAATGGGGTTTAAAATTTTTCCTGCAAAT
This sequence comes from Ryuthela nishihirai, assembly GCA_038380435.1. Taxonomy (NCBI): domain Eukaryota; kingdom Metazoa; phylum Arthropoda; class Arachnida; order Araneae; family Heptathelidae; genus Ryuthela; species Ryuthela nishihirai. Next base: position 23,545 of record JAWZYU010000418.1, on the reverse strand, counting down.
TACGAGTGATATGCATGCTCAATAGTTTCCCCTCTCCGTTCCGGTTATTAATATTCTCAAAGGGAGCAGCGACGGCGGAGTATGATCTAGGCCTGGGTGATGCTACATTGCCTCGAATAGCACTTACCAATGGTGATGGTTAGTTGTGACAACTGGCAGTTTAACGCTATATATAACGCAATAACAACTGGTTATTCTCAAAAATTACCTATTGCTCAAGCATTTTCGCCCTAGATAAAGTCTTGTGTAATGCTCCATGACTTGAATCGCAGCTACCGGTTGTGACGGTTAATCATAATAGCAACTGACAGCGGTGATTAGTGACATCTTCCAGCCGATTTGTTCGAACCGGTCGTTAAAAGTATTATTGATCATCAAACTGGCTGTGAAGAAAGTAAATTTTGAAAAAAGATCCGAGATAATATGAATAACAATAAAAAAAAATATGCGTTTATCAAGAGAACTATTGGGGTTCATCCATCCTTCATTAGAACTCTTAAAAATATGGGGCGGGGGTGGCTCAGTAGGTAGCGCGCCAGGCTTGTAATCTGTAGTTCCCAGGTTCGAGTCCCAGCTGGGTCAGCGTTGAGATTTATCTCCGCAAAATTCCCCGCCCTGTCCACGGTCAGTAGGGGACACCGATGGGCTTGGAAAGGCCGCCGTCCGTCGGATGGGACGTTAAGCCGTGGCCCCGTGTGCGGGAGAGACATACCCTGTGCACGTTAAAGAACACGCTGGATGGCCTTGACGGGAGGCTACCATCTGTCTCCCAACAGCTGTTCCAGTGGGTCCCCTCCCCCAACCTTCTCTGAGCCTTCGGGGTCCATGTGACCTGGCCATTTAGCCCATGGTGTGCAAAAAAGTGTCGCTCAGAGGTAAAGCAACCCAACCTTAAAAATATGATTCACCTAAATGCATTTCTATATTCAAAATAATAGTAAAATAAAAATCGTAGTTGAAGAAAATCGGTTGTTAATTAATTGGAATGAAACCACTTACTGCGATTCGAATGTTCATTTTTTTTACGGCATTTGCAGAGTACAGAGGACTGGAATTTTCGTCTCAGAAAGGACTGTGTTTAAGTTTTTGTACAAAAAAAAAAATACCCCCTCAAGCAGCTGTTTGCCACAGGGATCTGACAGGAGTCTGTCAGTTTATACGTCATAGTAGAACGTCTGTAAAAAAGGCGTGACTTCAGCAGCTAGACAACACAAACATCCATGCCTTATCCGGGGCTCAAACCCTGGTTTTTTGATCAGCATCCAAGCGCGCGGACCACACGGCCACTCCGAGAATTTTAATTACAAGTTTTAAGTTAAGAGAACAGAAAGGAAAATATTTTATTAAACATGACCGTATTAATGTATTATTAAGTAATTTAAAATTTACTGTTTTTAAAAAATATGTATCTACTTAAAACACTTTACATATAAAAAAAGATTAACTCGCTTAAAAAAATTTCATCCACTTTTTAAATTTACCTCCTTTCTTTGAAAAGCTGCCCGGGCTTGATAGTATCTAGGTGGCTGGGACAAGATATGGATTTCTTGTACACGAACCATGGCTTAACGTCCCACACGATGGACGACAGTCTTCCCAAGCCTTATCGCAGCCTTCCGTTGGATGGAACATTAGGCCGTGATACCTTGTACAAAAGAGCCATATATATTGTATACGTAAAGGATACGTTGGATGGCCCTGTTAGGAGACTTCCATTTGTCTACTGACAGCTATCGACTGCATCCTTTTTCTCTACATAGTTTTACGATCATTGTAACTTAGTTGTTTACCCTAATTGTGAGGAAAAACAAACCAGAAAAAAAGAGGACCCACCTAGAAAATCAGGATAGCACATATTACTTAAGGGAATCCCCATATACCTAGTTTCTTCAAGGATGCGAATCTCACAATCCCCTCACCATATTGGGAAGGAGGTCGGCAGTGTGACAGGCTCGTGATCAGATGTTCCTAAGTTCGGGGGGCGGGGGTGGCTCAGTCGGTAGCGCGCCAGTCTCGTAATCTATAGTTCCCTGGTTCGAGTCCCAGCTGGGTCAGCGTTGAGATTTATCTCCGCAAAATTCCCCGCCTTGCCCACGGTCAGTAGGGGACACCGATGGGCTTGGAAAGGCCGCCGTCCGTCGGATGGGACGTTAAGCCGTAGCACCTTGTGCGGGAGAGCCATACCCTGTGCACGTTAAAGAACACGCTGGATGGCCTTGACGGGAGGCTACCATCTGTCTCCCAACAGCTCTTCCAGTGGGTCCCCTCCTCCAACCTTCTCTGAGCCTTCGGGGTCCTTGTGACCTGGCCATTTAGCCCATGGTGTGCAAAAAAGTGCCGCTCAGAGGTAAAACAACCCAAATTCCCAAGTTCGAGCCCTAAGTAGTCCTAAAGTCTAAGTCCTAAGTGGTTCAGCGTTGAGAATTTTTTCCGCCAACAGCGAGAAAGGGAACATTGAAGGGCTTGGGAAGATCCCCGTCAGTCGGATGGGACGTTAAACCTGGGTTCCATGTGCAGGAAAACCATACTCTCTATACGATTAAAACACCCTGGATGGTCTAGACGTATCCCCTTCCCAGCCTTCACTTGAGCCCTTGGGATACAGGTCAATTTAGGATAATGGTGGCATGGTCAATTTAGGATCATGTTGGCATGGTCAATTTAGCCCATTGTGTGCAACCCACCTCTCCCCAAAATGGAACTTTCTGGGTAGATTACTGAATGAATTAACCATAAAAGCTGCTTAAATAACAGTTCCTATTCATTTAAAATCACACAGAAATAAAACATCTTTAGTTGTTCTTTTAAACCAATCCGTACAAAAAACACGGAATTCTTTTTCTTTGTTGGAATGATTGAAAGGCTTGCATACTAGCTAATGGCCCTTCTCAAAGTTATTTTTTTTCTAACTTACCGTTCGGGATATTGTCTATGGACGCCATCCTTTCTCAACAGCCATTTAGGCTCAGTGCACAGGATACGGGCCGTGACTGTGTCGTTCACACGCCAGAGGATCCACGCAGGAAGTGGAGGGAGAGGAATAGGCCTAATGAATGGCCGCCCTTGGATAAGGAGGGTAGAAGGGGAAGGAAGCATGGCTAAGGGAGGGGGAGATCCATTCATGCAGCTGTAAGTATTATATGAGAAGATAATGCTTATAAGCATCTGAACTTTAATCTGCGATTATAATTACAAATTTGCGGTTATTTACCAATCGAGTTTTGCAGACTACATATCGTACAAAATGTTAAGTTCATTGCGATACATGTTTAAATAAATAAAATAAATAAATATCCCCTCAAGCAGCTGCTTGACCACAGAGGTCTGACAGGAGCCTGTCAGTTTATATGCCATAGTAGAAGGTCTGAGAGGATGGCAGGCCCTCAGCAGAAAAACGACACAAACAGCCATGCCTTACCCGGGGATCGAACCCAGGTCCCTTAGATCAGTAGCCAAACGCGCTAACCACTCTGCCATGGGACGGCTAACATGTTTGTTTAATTTAAATTTAAAAGCAAACACCATCTAGTGATAAGAATCCAATTTAGGAACTTGATACTTTAGTTTTGAAGTTACCGCAATAAAATTATTCCTGAAGCCACAGGGAAGATATACGAGGAATTCGATCCTTGACCGAATTACAATCTGCGACAGAAAGTAAACATCGATTCCAATACGATTCATTCAGCCACTAAAAATGTTTTTTTTTTGCATAAAACTATGCTCGTAAGATTTTATTTCTCGATTGTCATCACACACCCGAGAACTTTTCCCGTTTCTGTTTAGAGCTCTCGCTGTTCCTGCATTGATATTTTCTCCATGAATCCCCGCTCTGTCATCGCTGAGAAGAAAAACACCGAAGCTTCGACAGGAGGATTCCTTCTGCCTCCTAGTGGCGAAACACCGAAGCTTCGACAGGAGGATTCCTTCTGCCTCCTAGTGGCGAAACACCGAAGCTTCGACAGGAGGATTCCTTCTGCCTCCTAGTGGCGGGGCCCAGGATCGTAATTGCACTTCCCAGATTCGAGTCTCAGGGTTGAGATTTATATCCGGTAACTTCTGCCGTAACATCGTTCAGAAAAGAGACAGCGATGGACTTGGAAAAGCTGCCTTCTCTGGATGAGACGTTAAGCTGTGATCCCTATGCAGGAGAGCCATACCATACGCAATTAAAGGATGCGCTGGATGTTCTTGACCAGAGGCTTCCATCTGTCTCCTAACACTTTCCAGTGGGTCCTTTTCCCCTAACCCATTTCTTGAACTTTTTGTGACCTGGTCATTTAGTTCATTTAGTGTAAAAAGGCGCCGTTTAGAGGTTTAAGTAATCCACCCAGCACTTATCCAGTGGGTCCCCTTCTCAAACCTTCTCTGAGCCATTGGAGTCTTTGTGTCCTTGCTATTAAGCCCATTGTGTACACAAACGTTCCGATTACAAGTAAAACAACCCAACTTGTTTCGAGTTCTCACTGTACCAGTGTTGTGATTTTCTTCGTTACCAGACACCGATGATCTTGGAAAGTCCGCCATCCTTCGAAGGCGTCCCTTAAGCAAGACAACCATATCTTGTGGATTTCCTTATGGTCTAGCCATTTATTTAGTCCATTGTGTGCAAAAAAAAATCTAGCTAAGAGATATCACAACCTTCCTGTTCTTTTCACATAACGCTGCTTCCTACATTCTAAATAAAGTGCATCTTACCCCCACGAAACAAGGAACGCCCTGTTTTCAAATCACATGAGAGCAGTTTGCCGGTGTCTGCGAGATGAGGTCGTGTTGCAATGCTCTTGGTGCTCGCTTGTTCGTTGAATCCATTTCTCAGAATCGCTTTCCTTATTCGCTCTCCTGTCCCTCACCTTGATGCCCAAGATAAGCATCGGTCGCAGGATGTGTGTGCGACGCACGCAGACAATGGGATGGCCATTGTTCATAACCGGGATGAGTCCGCGTGTGTGTGTGGAACAGCCTGCACCTCGTAATTTACCCTTAATTACAGGATTATGATCTCATGGGACTTTTCCAGTCCCTTTCGACAACGAACAGCTATAGTTTCGGCAATACACTAGTGACGTCAGTCTCGTGTTTTTTTTCCCTCCATATTAGACGAAAATCGCCATTGTTATGTAAAATTCGGAATCTGATCTTCCGTCGGTTCTTTCTGAGTTGATTGTTTTCAAGACTTGCTGTTTTATATAATGCGATTCTGTTCGTTTTATACTTAATATTTGTTCTTTTAACGAAGGTTTTTTTTGCGTTCAACTTGAGTCATTCATAAGTTCTTGAAATTGTCGATTTCGAAATAAATCTTGTAATCAAATAAGAGAAAATATGAACCAGTGAGACTTAAAAAACAAACAGCATCTGGCTAATTTGGGGTGCTTCTTTTTCTCAAAGAGAATGAAGTTTTTTATTTTCTTCCTTTAATGTCCTCTGACAGCGGAAATTTGAACTACTGATGATTGAAAAAAATGCAAATTCGGAAATTTTATTAGTAAATCTAAAACACTAGAAGAATTTTTACTTTTTCTCTTAAAAATGTTTCTTTCCCCCCCCCCCCCGTCCTAGGTGTGTTAGGGGTTTATCAGGGGCGGGGGTGGCTCAGTCGGTAGCGCGCCAGGCTCGTAATCTGTAGTTCCCAGGTTCGAGTCCCAGCTGGGTCAGCGTTGAGATTTATCTCCGCAAAATTCCCCGCCCTGCCCACGGTCAGTAGGGGACACCGATGGGATTGGAAAGGCCGCCGTCCGTCGGATGGGACGTTAAGCCGTGGCCCCGTGTGTAGGAGAGACATACCCTGTGCACGTTAAAGAACACGCTGGATGGCCTTGACGGGAGGCTACCATCTGTCTCCCAACAGCTGTTCCAGTGGGTTCCTTCCCCCAACCTTCTCTGAGCCTTCGGGGTCCATGTGACCTGGCCATTTAGCCCATGGTGTGCAAAAAAGTGCCGCTCAGAGGTAAAACAACCCAACAACCCAACTTAGGGGTTTATCATGCTTCCAATGTAAACCTCTTGACCATCAAGGTTTAGCACCAAAATTTGTAACATAAACAGATGGTTTGTGATATTGGTCAAGTTTTTCTACTGTTAGCGAGCGTTATTGCAACTATTGGGAAATTCGGAAAATGCAAATCGTAATTATTTCATCAATATTCAACCCAAACAGAATTTTTAATTTATCTCTAAAAACAAAAGAAAGTTAACTATATATAATTATTATTAAAAAGGAAGTAATATTATAAAAAAGTTAATTATATAATAAAAAAAGTTAATTGTTAACTCGTTTTAAAATACTCCTAAGGTTAAATTTTTTTCCAGTAGGTTTTTACATGAAGATGTAGCATTAATCTCATTGGTGCAGATCAACTAAAAAAAAAGCTGCAAGTAACTGAGCGGCACTTTATTGCACACAATGTTGTAAATAGACAGGTTACAAGGGCCCCAACGGCTCGGAGAAAGTTTGGAGAAGGGACCCACTGGACAGCTGTTAGGAGACAAATCTCCCGTCGAAGCCATCCAGCATGTTTTTTATGTTGCAAAAGGTATGGCTCCCTTGCATACAGAGCTACGCATTTCATGAGCCCAGCGATGTCCCCTTTCTGACCGAGTGGAAGGTAGGGGTTTAGCGGAGATAAATCTCAATGCCGGACAGTTGGGACTCCAGGAAATGCAGATTACGAGGCAGGCGCAGTATTGTCTGAGCCACCATCAGTCTCTGAGGTAGGAGAGACCTCAACAGAAAGACAACACATACATCCGTATTAGTGATTCGAACCCCTTTTCACTTCGCTTCTAAACAGGGTCTGTGATGGCAAAAATGTAACTCTTCAAGCATTCTGTACCTGACCACTTTTCTCATATGAAAGATATTCGATAAAAGAATCCATAAAGTTCTGTTTAAGAAAATTGGTGATACTTTGACATAAAAACAACACAAGCATCGGTATCTTATTTTAGTTCCAAACGAAAATTTAAAATTAGTTGATTTTTGAACCCTTTTGGTATAAGTCATCATTGGGTGCCAAGAGGTTAGAGTTTCTGAAATATATTAAAGGGTCTTGTGTTAAAATTCCGATAAGACACTTCTTCCTTCAGATTTGTCTTCCTGTTGAGTCTTCTTTACAGGTATTTTAATATATTGGCATACTCTTGTCAGATTTCTGTGGCAAGTGCCTGAAAACGAGGTTTATTTATGTTCTGTCCAGTTTTTTCATAAAAAAAAGGAACTAAATTGTGAGAAAAATAAGCCAAATGCTGCCTTTCAAACGTGTTTTTTCCTTGTAAACAAAATACTCAATATTGAGGTCTATTCGGCTATTCCTTGAATGATTTGCAGCAACCTGTTTCAAGCATTTCTGTTGAGAAAAACAAAGTTTCTCTTCAGAAGGATACAGGTCCTTGAGGTTTGACAGATCAATGCGCGTGAGACCTTTAATGGACTTCTGTATCTTTTTTGCTGTTTTTAGTTGATATAGATATATGCCTGCAACGAGACGAGTACTTAATTTCGGCACTATGTAGAGATCTTCAACTGATATTTCTAATTTTGTATCCAAAATGTGACAACTTCGGTCTTTCAAAGACTAGAACGTAAAATCGTCAGAAGGCTGCAGAAAAATCATATCATCTGCACCGTACTTGCACTGCATATCTTACAGAGTCTAACGTCTACCCTTAGCTGTCCAGTGGGTGATAGAACAAAAATGTCCGTCCCTACTTCCTACTATTCTGTTTCACTCGGTACGCTCGCCAGGTAATATGCAGTTTCTAGTCGAGTTCCTCTGTATCACCATTGAGATATATCTCTGCCAAGTCTTCGATAAGAAAGGGGGACATCTATGAGCTTGGAATGACCACCGTCTGTTCGATGGAACATTAAGCCGTGGTTCCATGTGCAGAAGAGCCGTGCTCTGTGCATGTTAAAGAACACTCTGGATGACTTTGACGTGCTCCATCTATCTCGTAACAGCTGTCTAGAGAGTTTCCTTCTCTTATCCAACTCTGAGCAATTAGGTCCCAGATTCGAGTCCCATCTTGCTTGTGTTTAGAATTTTCTCCGCTGAAACCATGACCTGTATGCCGAAGAGCCCTACCCTGTGCATGTTAAAGAACACTCTGGATGGTCTTGATAGGAGCTTCTATCTGTTTCCTAACAGCTGTCCAATGGCTTCCCTTCCTCAAAGCTTCTGGGTTGGGTTGTTTTACCTCTGAGCGGCACTTTTTTGCACACCATGGACTAAATGGCCAAGTCACATGGATCCCGAAGCCTCAGAGAAGGTTGGGGGAGGGGACCCACTGGAACAGCTGTTGGGAGACAGATGGCAGCCGCCCGTCAAGACCATCCAGCGTATTCTTTAACTTGCACAGGGTATGGCTCTCCCTCACACGGTGCTACGGCTTAATGTCCCATCCGACTGACAGGGCCTTTCCAAGCCCATCGGTGTCCCCTACTGATCGTGGGCAGGGCGGGGAATTTTACGGAGATAAGGGACCCGGGTAAGGCATGGATGTTCGTGTTGTTTTTCTGCTGAGGTCCTGCCATCCTTTCAGACCTTCTACTGTGGCATATAAACTGACAGGCTCCTGTCAGACCTCTGTGGCAAGCAGCTGCTTGAGGGGGTATTTTTTTTTTAAATCTCAACGCTGACCCAGCTGGGACTGGAACCTGGGAACTACAGATTACGAGCCTGGCGCGCTGCCGACTGAGCAACTCCCGCCCCCCTCAAAGCTTCTGAGCTCTTGTAATGTGTGCATTGTGCCTAAAAGTAACGCTCGTTGGTAAAACAATCCAATGAATTTCCGAACGAGATTCAGAACACTTCTGAACAACAAAATCCCGACCTTCACACTACTAGACAATTTCTGTACGCCATCGTGATCTTCACTTACCTCTTCCTCTAATCGTCTTTTCTTTTACTGGCTTCTGTTGCACTTGTTTCCACCACATTCGTTTCACCCTTCTCAACTATCGATTTGCCCATTTCACTTAATCACCGATGCCGCCTGCCTCTTTGATTTTCTCAACCATTTTCTAATCCTTCGGCTTACCAGTCTTCGCCGCCGGTGGATAATAATCTAGTGGGGATAATTGGATTCTGGTAATCGGATAGGTAGTTAACATTGGTACGAAACTTGTGCCGTTAGAAACGAGTTTTATTTTTTTAACTTTTATTCAATGGTTCTCCTTTAACGCCAATTTTTGCCTTTTTTTCTAAAACTTTTGCTGACATTTTTAGCTCTTTTTAATTTTTAAAAATGAGCTAATATTTTTACTTTGTTGTGGGTTGGGTTGTTTTACCTCTGAGCGGCACTTTTTTGCTCACCATGGGCTAAATGGCCAGGTCACATGGACCCCGAAGGCTCAGAGAAGGTTGGGGGAGGGGACCCACTGGAACAGCTGTTGGGAGACAGATGGTAGCCTCCCGTCAAGGCCATCCAGCGTGTTCTTTAACGTGCACAGGGTATGGCTCTCCTGCACACGGGGCCACGACTTAACGTCCCATCCGACGGACGGCGGCCTTTCCAAGCCCAGCGGTGTCCTCTACTGACCGTGGGCAGGGCGGGGAATTTTGCGGAGATAAATCTCAACGCTAACCCAGCTGGGACTCGAACCTGGGAACTACAGATTACGAGCCTGGCGCGCTACCGACTGAGCCACCCCCGCCCCATTTTCTTTTTTTTACTTTGTAGTCTGTGTCTATTCATTATACTGTATAGACTTTCAAATTTTTAGTTTTTAGAGGTAATTTAAAATTTATTTTTTGTAGTGGATAGGTATTGATGACATATTGGGATTGGTGTTTTTTTAGATTTTTCAATAACTCCAGTAACGCCCTCTAACAGTGAAAAAATTTGAAATTGTCAAAACTTTAAACTTTTTCCAACGATTTATTTATTATAATAATAATAAAAATAAACACCCCCTCAAGCAGCTGCTTGACACAGAGATCTGACAGGAGCCTGTCAGTTTATATGCCACAGTAGGAGATCTGAGAGGAGAGATTTGAAATTTTGTTGGGGGAATGTGACGATCAAGAGGTTTCATTGGCAACAATGATTTGCTTCCCTACCACCAGGGAGGGTGGAAAACGCAACTTTCTGTTTTAAGAGATAAATGAAAAACTATTTTTGTATTGTCCAGGTACTAATAAAATATTATTTGCATTTTCACGATCATCAGTTCTCAGGTTCGAGCCCCACCTGGGCCAGCGTAGAGATTTATCTCTGCAAAATACCTCGCCCTGCCAATATGGTCAGTATGGATGCCGATAGGTTTGGAAAGGCCGCTTTCCGTCGGATAGGACGTTAAGCAGTGTCTCAATGTGCGGGAGAGTCATACCCTGTGCACGTTAAGAACACGCTGGATGGCCTTGGCGGGACGCTACCATCTGTCTCCCAAGAGCTGTTCCAGTCCTTCCCCCAAAATTTCTCTGAGTCTTTGAGACCCTCGTGATCTGGCCATTTAGCACGTTATGTGCAAAAGAGTGCCTCTCAAAGATAAAACAATCCAACCCAGGTTCGAGACCTACTACATCCAGCGTTGGGATTTATCTCCTCAAAATTTCCTGCCCTGCCCTTGGTCAGTACGGAACACCGATAATCTTGGGAAAGGCGACATCCGTTGATATGGTGCAGAGGGTATGGCTCTCGGCACATGACTTTAAGCCATGTGCCGAGAGCCATACCCTCTGAACGTTATAGAACACGCTGGATAGCCTTGACAGGAAACTTCCATCCGGACTAAGAGTCCCAGTCACGGGAGCCGAGGCAACTTGGATTCTATATCCTTGTTTGTGGCGGTCCGGGACATAGATTAAATTTAGGTTTTGACCGATGGATGAGCTTTACTCCTATAGTACTGTTCTCCATTAGGTAGTCGGGGATGAGCTGTATCTATATGGTACTGTCTTGCCCCTGACCGTAGATAGTGGTGAATATGGCATTTCTCTATAGTGGTAGTGCTTTAGGCGGAACTAGTGAGTCTTGTCATCATATATATTTACTTGTCTCCTAACAGCTGTCTAGTTAGTTCCCCTTCTCCCATGTGTGCAGAAAAGTGCCGCTTAGAGGCAAAACAGCCCAACAACCCAATCACCACAGTTCTAATTTCCACTGCTAGAAGGCAATAAAGGCGGAAAACGAAAAACTGCATTCTCTTTGAAAACGAGCACCCCGTATTTACAAGAGGCGATCTGTTAATCTGAATTTAGTGCAGTTTGATCTTATTGCTTCAACAGTTTGATTACAATTTTTGATGACCCCTTTGGAACCTTAAAAGTTACAACAATTAACTAATATATCAAGTCATCGTTTTTGTCTTATTTTCGTTGAGCTCTTTGGATTTTAACCTTCTAGTTACAAGTTCTGCTTCTTTGTTTTTGCATTTTATATTAGTTCAGTCACTCTATCCTCAAAGGGGCGGGGGTGGCTCAGTCGGTAGCGCGCCAGGCTCGTAATCTGTAGTTCCCAGGTTCGAGTCCCAGCTGGGTCAGCGTTGAGAGTTATCTCCGCAAAATTCCCCGCCCTGCCCACGGTCAGTAGGGGACACCGATGGGATTGGAAAGGCCGCCGTCCGTCGGATGGGACGTTAAGCCGTGGCCCCGTGTGTAGGAGAGACGTACCCTGTGCACGTTAAAGAACACGCTGGATGGCCTTGACGGGAGGCTACCATCTGTCTCCCAACAGCTGTTCCAGTGGGTCCCCTCCCTCAACCTTCTCTGAGCCTTCGGGGTCCATGTGACTTGGCCATTTAGCCCATGGTGTGCAAAAAAAGTGCCGCTCAGAGGTAAAACAACCCAACTCTATCCTCAGTTGCTAGTGAGATATAAAACCCCATATTAAATCTTTTTGTGTGTTTTGTAGCTTTCCTCTAATGCAGACAACAACAGTTACAAAACTTACTTTCCATTTGACACAATCGTTCCCGTCCTTTATGAGGCTCAGCCAATAGCCCGCCAGGCTCGTAATCAGCAGATTTTAGGTTTCAGCCCTACCTGTGCCAGCGTTGAAATTTGCTAAGCTGCCTCAGTCAGAAAGAGGACACCAGTGGGTTTGAAAATGTCGTCGTATTACAGAACACGCTGGATGACCCTGACAAAAGCCCACTATCTCTCTCTTAACAGCATTGCAGTGGGTGAACTTTTCCTCGACCTTCTCTGATCCCTTGGTGTCCTTGTGACCTGGCCATTTAGCCCATTGCGTGCAAAAAGGTGGCCAAGCAATATTTCTCGGATACCTTATAATGCACTACTTGACATTGGAAATGCCACACCAACACCAAGACAGCGTTGAGATTTATCTCCGCAAAATTCCCCGCCCTGCCCACGGTCAGTAGGGGACACCGATGGGCTTGGAAAGGCCACCGTCCGTCGGATGGGACGTTAAGACGTGGCCCCGTGTGCGGGAGAGCCATACCCTGTGCACGTTAAAGAACATGCTGGATTGCCTTGACGGGAGGCTACCATCTGTCTCCCAACAGCTGTTCCAGTGGGTCCTCTCCTCCAATCTTCTCTGAGCCTCGGGGTCCATGTGACCTGGCCATTTAGCCCATGGTGTGCAAAAAAGTGCCGCTCAGAGGTAAAACAACCCAACACCAAAAAGTATTTATCGGAACGCCATGCAAATCGGTGTGTATGCATCGATAATCGGGTTATGAAAATGAGTGCAGTTGCGAACCCAATCACGTGATTGGTGAGGGAGATAACAGGGAAAAAGGGCCACTGGGAATAGCTAAATTTGATCGTCTTCACCTGGGCAAGTGATCTCGGTGCCGATAGCATGTGTAAACAGTGAGAATCCCTGGGCAACATCATCGGGAATCCTACCATCACACGGACACCTTTACCAAAGGCTTCACCATAGGACTACGTATGGCTGGTTGATCCCTGCATCTCATCTGCTGAAAGTTGTCTCGCCATAGTGGGACTGGTGCATGTAGGCGGATGTCCGAACGCATCGACTGCTGCATTCAACGGCAAGTCATAGCAGCCCACAATCCACAGCGGACGACATTCAACGCTGTGTACAGGCAGCTATGGACATCCCATGTCATCACGGACTGTAAATCGCAGATTGGCTGAGGCAGGTTTGCTCTCTCGCCAGCCATTGCGACGACTGCCACTCACTGCAGCATATCGTTGCACAAGGTTGTAGTGATGCCGTACTAGACATGCGTGGTGGGACGAATGGTACCATGTCATATTCAGTGATGAGTCTCACTTCTGTATTAGTGCCGACAATCGCCGCGTAAGCGTCATACAGCTTCTCAGCCTGGTATCATGGTTTGGGCACTATCAGTTTCAACAGCAGCTCACTCCTCGTACGCATGTAGCGGGTATATTGACAGCACGACGATACGTCAATTAGGTGCTGCATCCCGTTTTGTTGAGGGCGGAGGTGGCTCAGTCGGTAAGCGCCCTAGGCTCGTAATCTGTAGTTCCCAGGTTTGAGCCCCAGCTGGGTGAGCGTTGCGAATTATCTCCGCAAAATTCCCCGCCCTGCCCACGGTCAGTAGGGCACACTGAAGGGCTTGGAAAGGCGAACGTCTGTCTGACAGAACGTTAAGCCATGACCTCGTGTGCGGGAGAGCCTAACTTGTACACGTTAAAGAACGCGCTGGATGATCTGGATGGGCGGCTACCATCTGCCTCCCAACAAAGGGACGGGGGTGGCTCAGTCGGTAGTACGCCAGGCTCGTAATCTGTAGTTCCCAGATTTGAGCCCCAGCTGGGTCAGCGTTGAGATTTATCACCGCAAAGTTTCCTGCCCTGCCCACGGTCACTAAGGGACACCGCTGAGCTTGGAAAGACCGCCGTTCATCGGATGGGACGTTAAGCCGTGGCCCCGTGTGCGAGAGAAACTTACTCTGTGCACGTTAAAGAACACGCTGGATGACCTTGACGGGAGGCTACCATCTGTCTGCCAACAGCTGTTCCAGTGGGTCCCCACCCCCAACCTTCTCTGAGCCTTCGGGGTCCATGTGACCTGGCCATTTAGCCCATTGTGTGCAAAAAAGTGCCGCTCAGAGGTGAAACAACCCAACCCAGCAATGTCTATTTTGATTTGAAAGTGAATAATAATGTTTTTAAACTTGGCTTTTTAAACACATTGTCCCAGTTACTAAAAGTTTCACACGATTGTTTCAGTGTCAGTGGTCACAATTTCAAGATTAAGTTCTGTTTGTTATCTATCTCAACACACTGACTGCATTTGATGCGATTCTGTCGGATTTGTGGAACAAGTGAGCACCTGAAGGAGAAGTTTTCGTTATTTCTGTCTATCAGTAAACTTTAGCCAGTAGTCATGTATTTGAACTCTGGTGACTGAATCTCTATCACGCATCGAAATCTCAAATCCCAGTCCGTGTGATCCTTAGAGCCAAAGGAGTCATGATATTGACCTGTTGTCCTTGTGTTCTGGAATCGGGACAGCTCTGTCACATGTTGCTCCATCGCAGCTAAATAGGAATAGACGAGTAGATGGAATTCCACAATTGCTTCTTGACTTTAAAAAGAAATAAATCCGGTTCTCTTTTTACGCGCTCTCCATTTACGTTTTGTCGGATATATGCGTTTCGAGAAAATATCCTGTCCCTTAGAGATACGAAATATTTTCGGGGATAAGCGATTTAGAAAAAAATATTTTTGTATTGTTCCTGACAAAAACAAAGGCGAAATGCGATTCATCAATTTTCAAGAGTTTGCACATTGTAAAAGGAGGATGGTGCAAACATTCTTTGTCACTTCTCCCTAGTGGATTACAATGAGTTCAAATGCTTCATTGTAACAGGTTGGGTTGTTTTACCTCTGAGAGGCACTTTTTTGCACACCATGGGCTAAATGGCCAGGTCACATGGACCCCGAAGGCTCAGAGAAGGTTGGGTGAGGGGACTCACTGGAACAGCTGTTGGGAGACAGATGGTAGCCTCCCGTCAAGGCCATCCAGCGTGTTCTTTAACGTGCACAGGGTATGGCTCTCCCACACACGGGGCCACGGCTTAACGTCCCATCCGACAGACGGCGGCCTTTCCAAGCCCATCGGTGTCCCCTACTGACCGTGGGCAGGGCGGGGAATTTTGCGGAGATAAATCTCAACGCTGACCCAGCTGGGACTCGAACCTGGGAACTACAGATTACGAGCCTGGCGCGCTACCGACTGAGCCACCCCCGCCCCTTTCATTGTAACAGATTAAGTCGTTAAACAAGACGTTCATTTCTTGACGAAGGAGACAAAATTTGAAGAAATGGGTATAGAAATAGAAAACCTGATAAAACGACACAAGGAAAACATGAACAATGAGGCTTATGAGCAATGCAGCTTCACAAAGGGCTGAAGTTTTTTGATAAACCTCCAGATGACGGTAACGACCACGCACAAAAACTAATTAAAGAACTCAGCTCTTTAAGGACCCATTAATATAATCGAAAATGCACCCCAAAGAAAGAAAGATCCAGAAAGAAGTAGAAAAGTAAGAAGAGACGTAAAAAAAGTCTTTTCAATCGTTATCCTCTAAAACATGAAAAAAAGCCGAACAGTTATCCATAGTCTTTCTTGATGAAACAACCAAGCAAAGACCTAAATTTTCAGTTGAAACTCTTTTAAACTATCTTCGTAATTATAATTTTCAGATTAAGGAAATGATTGGAAGGATCATTTTACACCAGAAACCGAAACTGTTCGGCAGAGAAAGAAAGTTCTCTCACGGATTATATTTCTTCCGCTGGTCGTATCTTGTGCAGGCCTTACATAGTCTCATGAACACCACCTATGAGGGGGGGGGGGGGGGGGGCTCAGTCGGTACCGCGTCAGGCTCGTCATCTGTAGTTCCCAGGTTCGAGTCCCAGCTGGGTCAGCGTTGAAATTTATCTCTGCAAAATTCCCCGTCCTGCCCACGGTCAGTAGGGGACACCGCTGGGCTTGGAAAGGCCGCCGTCCGTCGGATGGGACGTTAAGCCGTGGCCCCGTGTGCGGGAGAGACATACCCTGTGCACTTTAAAGAACACGCTGGATGGCCTTGACGGGAAGCTACCATCTGTCTCCCAACAGCTATTCCAGTGAGTCCCCTCCCCCAACCTTCTCTGAGCCTTCGGGGTCCATGTGACCTGGCCATTTAGCCCATGGTGTGCAAAAAAAGTGCCGCTCAGTGGTAAAACAACCCAACCCACCTATGAGGGAGTTGAGGCCACAGCAGAAAGAGAACTTCAAAATCCATTCTTTTCTCGATATACAAAACTAGATTCCTTCATATCTCTTCCAAGTGTTTTTCTAGATTGAAACTGCAAGTTAGTAGTTTCTAATAGTATCATTTTTACATTATCTTTCCTAAATCAATTACGAATAACTGGCATTTAGCCTCTCACTGAATAAGCAATAGCTGAGCCTCTAGCGGAATTTCTCCTCATACATGAAAAGGACCAACAATCCAAACCAGTTCCCAAAGCAACAAAATTGCGACACCCTTTCACCCCTTTCACCAGTCTCTCCAGGTCAGTGAGGGAAAATTGGTTATTTTGTAAGAGCATTCTTCACAGAAAAGCACATGCATAAAGACCTGTTCCGAACGCACACATCGAAGCACGCTCCTCCCATTCGCTGCATGGCATTGACCCCGAATTCTTTTACATCTCCTGACCTTCAGTTCGCCTCTCCCCTTCACATATTCTGTCCAGCACACAGCCCAAGGTGTTTCCTGTAAAGAGTGGAACGTCCTGGTTCGTGAGTTATCTCTGACCCACTCACCACCCCCAGGTCGTGGGAGCCCCAAGACAACTTTTTCCCAATTGCCAGTTGTCTGACGATCATCTTCATTTATTTGCATTGAAGATCAAGTGGTTTCAAGAATTCAGAACATCTTGTGCCAAAGGAAAACCAGATTGGAGAAAAAAAAAATCCGTATTTTCTAAAGAAAACTTTCAATGTGAAAACACCACGAGAAGCAAGTCAAAAGCTTTCAATAAGACCAAACTAAATATTGAATTTCAACAACGTTTATTCAGTAGTTAAAAGATTGATTGAAACTGAAACCTTTAATTCAGCTCGTCCTAAAGACTTTCGAGTGGAGGTAAGCTCAATCACTAGCGAGACAGGTTTGTAACCTACTGTTCACAAGCTTGAAGGGGATGAGAGTTAGCTCAGTCAGCAGCCACCACTGTAGTAATCTTCTCGAATTCGTCCCCACCAGAGCAAGCGTTCAAATTTATCTCCGCTAAATCTCACCCTGTCTTTGATGATAAAGAGAAAACTTATGGGTTTGGAAAGGTCACCGTCAGATGGGACGTTAAGCCGTGATACCGTGTGCAATGAGAGCTACAACATGTTCGCTAAAAGGAACAAGCTGAATAACCTTCAATCTGTTCCTTCTCCCTAACTTTCTGTGAGCATTTGGTATTAATCTGATCTAGCCATGTCCTTAATCAGTACCCTACTAGTCCTAATAGAAAGGATTACAGAGAGCTTAATAAACGTGTAAAAGATCAGTTAGCTGCTGATAAGAATCTTTGGCTTGGCTGACAAAGCTGAGGAAGCAGTTAGGCAGCACAACAGCAGAGAGCTGTACCAGATAGTTAATGTTTTATGTGGTAGAAAATAGACAGGCATACAAGGATTGCAGGATAAACAAGGTAAGGTTATAGAAGGGGAAGATTCTGTCATGGCTAGGTGGGCTGAGCATTTCAGTGATGTTTTAAACAATGTGGTTAGTTCTACTCCCATTGTTTGTAATGATGATAGATGCATTGGCGGCTTTAATGTTGGCCCTATAACACAATCTGAAGTTATTTTGGCTATTTCTAAACTTAAACTTCATAAATCCTCAGGGGTAGATGAAATTACTACAGAAATGCTTAGAGCTGGGAATGTTTCGGTTGCCACTTGGATGACTGAAATTTTGAATAACTTTTATGATAAAGGCATGGTTCCTAAAAATTTTACCAGAGCTATTATTATCCCTATTTTCAAAAAAGGTGATCGCAGTTCTTGTGATAACTATAGGGGTATCAGCCTACTCTCTGTTCCAGGTAAAGTTCTTTCCATGATTGTGCTTAATAGAATTAAGAATCTGATTGACAGTCAATTGCGTGATGAGCAATGTGGATTCAGAAGTGGTAGGGGATGTGTAGATCAGATATTTTCACTTAGGCAGATTCTTGAGAAATGTTTAGATTTTCAGAAACCTTTGGTTGCTAGCTTTGTTGATTTCAAAAAGGCTTTCGACTCTGTTGATCGTCATAATTTGTGGTTGATTGTGAGATCATATGGTATACCAGACAAGTTAGTTAACGTAATGAAAGCTCTCTATAATAACACTGAGTCGTGTGTGAGAGTTGGTAAGTCTTGTAGCAATTGGTTTAGCATTACTTCTGGTGTTCGACAAGGGTGCATTTTTGTCTCCTTTTCTCTTTAGTTTGGTTATTATGTTATGCGAAATTCATTGCAAGGGAAAGATTTTGGCCTTAAATGGTCTGGATATACTAAATTTTTTGATTTAGATTATGCTGATGATTTAGCCCTTTTGGCAAATGATGTTGATGAGATGAACTCTTTCATTCGAGCTGTTGATGAGACTGGTAGTAGAGTTTTTGGTTGGTTATAAACAGAGAGAAAACTAAAGTGATGAAAATTGGTCAGGCAGGTTGTGATTCAGTTCATCTGAATGGTTGCAGTCTTGAGCAGATGTCAGAGTTTAATTACCTTGGGAGCTATGTAACAGATACTGGTGATGTGCGGGATGAGATTAATAGACGAATAGGGATTGCTGCCGTGACTTTTAAGAATCTATGGAGATTGTGGAGAAATAGGCGTATACACCTAAAGACTAAAATTAGACTGTATAATAGTTTGGTTCTTTCTAAGGTTAGTTATGGTAGTGAAACTTGGACGCTGTGTAAACAAGATAACAGGAAACTAGATGCTTTTGATTCCAGATGCTTACGCAGTATCTTGGACATTAGGTGGTTCAACTTTGTAACTAATGATGAGGTTAGGCAAAGGAGTGTGCAAACTCCTTTAAGCAGCATATTGTGCAGAGAGAGACTCCGTTGGTTTGGCCATGTTGCCCGTATGGATAATTATAGATTGGCGAATAGGGTTATGAACAGTGTGCCTAGAGGCCTCAGAAGGAGGGGGAGTCCTAGGATGCGGTGGGCAGACAATGTCAAACAGGATCTTGTTAGAATTGGTGTGCAGTGGCTAGATGCAGCAGATGTAGCTCAGGACAGATATGCTTGGAGAATTAAACTGCGCGGTCTGGTTTCACCTCCGTAGCCCATGGCTGCTTGAGGATGACGATGCGCCATTTAGCCCCTTATGTGCACAAAAATACCTTAAAAGGATCAATAACTAGTGGTACGTACAATCGATGGTAACTATTGACCACAATCGATAGTCGAAAAAAAAAAAAACTATCTATAGTACTATCGGCTGAAAACTGCTATTTTGTTTATCTCGGGCACGAAAGCGAAGATGCTTGTCTCGGTGAAGTATGTTAGCTTTTTAAACCGTAAAGCCCATCAAATAAACTTTTTATTATATGATAAAGAAATAAATGAAATCCGTATATTCCTGTTTTTAGAGAGCTGTTCCGGTGGCACGGAAAAAATGTTTTCGGCTCTCAATTTACGTGAATTAAATTAACAGTTATTTGAAATAACTCGGTCACTGTATTTACATCCTTTTTTTAAATTTGAGTGTACTTTTTTTGGCGAATAACGTGGTTTTCCCTGAGCACCAGACAATTGCGTGCTGGTGACATAGTTGAGTGTTTGTCTTGTTGGGAGGTACGAAGTTTACATCAAACACTAAACGTAAAGGTTTCGAAGTAGCCATGTCACGAGAAAAGCCACACCTCTCCAACGTGCTCAGAGCAATAATAAAAGTCATACCTGTGAGCCATTAGCTTTTTGTCAATCTATGTTATAAATCTAAGAGTGAGAGAATAAATCTCATTTAAATTATCCTTGACATAATAAATAATAAATCGGTTAATACGGATAATATCCTCAATATCATCTTAGATATACGATCATCCTAGGAAAAAAATTTTGAATAATCTCCTAGCTCAGCAACAATTAATCATCCAATGGAATTGTAGAGCCATAATGAATAAAAACTCACGTCCAACTTCTCATCAACCAGTTTAATACAGTAGCTACAGCCCTACAAGAAACAAGAGTGAATTTTTTTTTTCAGTGTATTCATAATATATCATACCAATAAAAGAAGGGCGGGGGTGGCTCAGTCGGTAGCGCGCCAGGCTCGTATTCTGTAGTTCCCAGGTTCGAGTCCCAGCTGGGTCAGCGTTGAGATTTATCTCCGTAAAAATTCCCCGCCCGGCCCACGGTCAGTAGGGGACACCGATGGGCTTGGAAAGGCCGCCGTCCGTCGGATGGGACGTTAAGCCGTGGCCCCTTGTGTGGGAGAGCCATACCCTGTGCATGTTAAAGAACACGCTGGATGGCCTTGACGGGATGCTACCATCTGTCTCCCAACAGCTGTTCCAGTGGGTCCCCTCCCCCAACCTTCTCTGAGCCTTCGGGGTCCATGTGACCTGGCCATTTAGCCCATGGTGTGAAAAAAAGTGCCGCCCAGAGGTAAAACAACCCAATAAAAGAAACAGGCCTGGGGGAGGGGTGGCCTGGCTAATATACCAGTCCATACCATAGCGAGAAATTGAAATTCAGTTCAATCACAATATCATCGAGGTTATCGCAGTTCAAGTAAAAATCAGCAATATACTTATATCTCTCATCAATATATATATATACCTGGTAACTACTACACCACAGAATATTTTCTTAATATCTTAAAACAATGTTCCTCCCCCATACTTGCTATGAGATGATTTCAATGCGCACAGCAAGCTGTGAGGTTCCATTAAAAAATGATCAAAAAGGGTTTATCATTGAAGATCACTTATGCAATCATAACTTATATCTGCTTAATGTACCCACTTATTACAACCCAAGGCCTCAAGACACAGCCATAGATCTGTCAAATCTTCTGGGGCGGGGGTGGTTCAGTCGGTAGCGCGCCAGGCTCGTAATCTGTAGTTCCCAGGTTCGAGTCCCAGCTGGGTCAGCGTTGAGATTTATCTCCGCAAAATTCCCCGCCCTGCCCACGGTCAGTAGGGGACACCGATGGGCTTGGAAAGGCCGCCGTCCGTCGGATGAGACGTTAATCCGTGGCCCCGTGTGCGGGAGAGCCATACCCTGTGCACGTTAAAGAACACGCTGGATGGCCTTGACGGGAGGCTACCATCTGGCTCCCAACAGCTGTTCCAGTGGGTCCCCTCCCCCAACCTTCTCTGAGCCTTCGGGGTTCATGTGACCTGGCCATTTAGCCCATGGTGTGCAAAAAAGTGCCGCTCAGAGGTAAAACAACCCAACCCAAACAACTGTCAAATCTTCTCAGAAACTATCCAAAACTTGTTCCAATGGATTATATACCCAGATACAATCAGCAGTGACCACTTCTCATGCTCACAGTTATCAAAGAAGATAAAAATAAAAGAAATGTCTCATATGAAAATACAAAATGGAACAAATTTAATGAAGACATCTACAAGATAGGCATTAACCAAGAAAAAAATTTCATATGAAGAACTCACTAATACCTACTTAATAGAAAATAGCCATCTCAAAGCCATCGTAGAAAATATCAAAGAGGAGCAAGAAGATCCAGAACACACCATAGAAGCCAATAGAATCACTGGAATTATACGAAAAAAAAAAGAATCTGAAAACCAAATAGCAAAAAAAAATTGGAGAACCTTTACTTCTTTCCTAAATGCTTATACCCCAACTTCAAAAGTCTGGAAGATATTTAATAGCCTTAAAAAACTAGCGAATAAATTTCTAATCCATATTTTCACTTCAAAGAACCATACCTATAATGAAGAAGACGAGAGCATATGCGAACAATTCAACCAATACTCTTCTTCTATTATTCAGAACCCTACAACTACAGATCAAGATATCAGATCAAGACCATCATCCTTCAAGCCATCTACTGGACTAAACATTAAAAGAGCAAAAAGTTTGTCATATTTACAGATTGCAGCTCAGCTCTAGACTCTCTCCTATGTGGGGCGGAGGTGGCTCATTCGGTAGCGCGCCAGGCTCATAATCTGCAATTCCCAGTTCGAGTCTCAGCTGGGTCATCGTTGAGATTTATCTCCGCAAAACTCCCCACCTGGCCACGGTCAGTAGGGGACACTGATGGGCTTGGAAAGGCCGCCGTCCTTCGGATGGGACGTTAAGCCGTAGCCCCGTGTATGGGAGAGCCATATCCTATTCACGTTAAAGAACACGCTGGATGGCCTTGACGGGAGGCTACCATCTGTCTCCCAACAGCTGTTCCAGTGGGTCCCCTCCCCCAACCTTCTCTGAGCCTTCGGAGTCCATGTGACCTGGCCATTTAGCCCATGGTGTGCAAAAAAGTGCCTCTCAGAGGTAAAACAACCCAACGTTAAAGAACACGTTGCATGGCCTTGACGGGAGACTACCATCTGTCTCCCAACAGCTGTTCCAGTGGGTCCCCTCCCCCAACCTTCTCTGAGCCTTCGGGGTCCATGTGACCTGGCCATTTAGTCCATGGTGTGCAAAAAAGTGCCGCTCAGAGGTAAAACAACCCAACGTTAAAGAACACGCTGGATGGCCTTGACGGGGGACTACCATCTGTCTCCCAACAGCTGTTACTGTGGGTCCCCTCCCCCAACCTTCTCTGAGCCTTCGGGGTCCATGGTGTGCAAAAAAGTGCCGCTCAGAGGTAAAACAACCCAACGTTAAAGAACATGCTTGGATGGCCTTGACGGGGGACTACCATCTGTCTCCCAACAGCTGTTACAGTGGGTTCCCTCCCCCAACCTTCTCTGAGCCTTCGGGGTCCTACTTCCATTCATCCACCCATATCTTACCGATCTTTTCAGAAAGTCTCTTCTGAACTTAACCAATTGCAACGAATATTCTCTGCAGTGGATACCCAGCGATTGAAATTTTACTGGAAATGAAATTGGAGATGGACTGGATAAAGAAATTGAAAACCCGCAGGAAATTATTGATATTCCCCCACATACTGAACAGATTAAATAACAGATACAAGATTATTACCAGCAAAAGAAGGAAGCAAGATTCCTCATCATTACAGGCCACAAATATAATTACAGAAAACTTACAGACAACCAAATCTCCAACATAATCCCAAATAAATTTTCAAGAAGACGACAAAACATCATCAGTAGAATGAGAATTGGCCATTGCTTACTAAATGATAAACTTATTTCAAATCATTAACTTTCCAATGTGCAACTCCTGTAATATAACAGAAAACATAGCTGGTGTTTTGTTAATTGTCCTAAACATGCAGAAGAAAGAATTATGCTATTCAGTCTTCTACAAAATAAGTATGACATCTAGGACATAACTTTAAAAACATTACTGTCTCCAAAGAACATCAAAAATACAACCAAAATCTACAGATTGGTTCTCAATTTTATGCAAAACATCAACTACTTCATAGAATATAATCATCGTTATTTTCTAAAGATCAAAAAATCATC